>VOQK01012063.1:15245-28062 GCA_015052645.1 Benitochromis conjunctus
GTGTGTGTGTGTGCTGCCATAATCAGTTTATTCACAGCACAGTTGGCTCTTTATAGCTCAGGTAGAAGTTGATTTTATGAAAGACGCTTATGTTTGCACGTCCATCCAGGCGCTGTGCGTTAAAATGCATGTAGGTATGAGCTCATAATATGTTAACCTTTATAAACTGTGTACAATTAATATCAGTAGTTACAGTTTTAAAAGTTTATTATTAAACTTACATTTGACATCAGTGTTACTGTCATGCCTTTAGTCTTTTCTCTCTTATGGCTTCTATTAAAGTCTTTCCTCTGTTTCACATAAAGCTTTGATCGACCTACTGGCAGTAAATAAATCATCACATTTATAACTGAAACATTCAAATGTGACCACAAAGCAAAGTTTTCACTCTGTAAATCTGCAATTAAAGACAAAAAAAGATGAAAGAAATACACTCACCTTCTGCTGAAGGAAAGTTATGATGGGGTGTCCATTGTCCAAAACATCTTGTCTCCTTTACTTTAAAATATGTGGAGACATTAAAACAGCTCCCTGTCCTATCAAAAAAGAGGACTGAAGTGCCCTCACAGGAGTAAACTGAACTGAGGACCTCCTCTCTCCCGTCCTCTTTCCTCGTAGTGCCCACCTTTTTCCTGCACCTCCTTCTCTTTTCCTCTTTTCTCCCTTTTCCCTTATATTACATTTCATACTTCTACCTGCCCTACAAGATCTCACACCATCTGCCTTCATCCTTAATTCCCTCTCAGTTCTTCCAAGGCTCCGCTCCACCCTTAAGACTACTTAGAAGGCAAACGGAGTAAAGAATGCCCTTCAGACTTCGATGCTCTGCCACCTGCAAGCTGCTGTGGGGGAAATGGCTAGGTACCCGTCCGGTCCCACCATTAGGATGGGGTCTTGCACATTTAATGAGACACTATACAGATGGTCCTTGTTTTCATTCAGCCGTCAACTCCTGAGATCAGACTCCTTAGGGGCTTGAAGTTCGCTGCTTTGTTACTACTCATTTCCTTGTATTGAATTTCTAAGTGCATTTACTGCAATTTGGTATTTAAGCTTTCTCTTTTTTCATCAATATTATAAAATTGTGTTTCTGAAATTTGCATTATTGTAATATATGTCAAATTAAACTCGGGCACAGAATAGATGGGATTTAGTTAATCTTGTTACATTATCTGATTCACTGCTTTTAATTCATCAAATCCAAACACCTCCTTTTCACCTGCTTTAGTTACACTTTTCTGGATTTTAAACTCTTGAGAAAAAAAAACCTCTTAAACACATTTTTGTTTATACTTTTTTGTTTTTACACCTCTTCTTTTTTTTTTTGAAGTTTTGTTTTTATCTTTCATCGTAAAGCAGTCTTAGGGGTGTATACTCAAGCAAATAATTCAGTATTAAAACACGTTGCCTATTTCAATGCATACTGCTTAGAATTAACTGAAGTTTGCTTCGTACTGAGTTTTTATAATCTCAGAGTCTCGGATACAGATTTAAGAAAAACCATCTGCATGGCTAAATGTCACTGCAAGCTGGTGAGAAATATAAATTGGTTGATATTTGTGCTATTTGATGTTTAAAATCCAAAGTCTCACTAAATTCTAACTACAACTGTTTGTCAAATATAAGTCTAGTATTAACAAAACAAACAAAAATCAAGATTTTAACAAATTAAAAACAAATACTAGCTGGAAAGAGGAACTCGAACATTCAAAGGTGTATTTATTTGAAAATCGTACATTTTTCCTGCTGAAATTCAGTGCAAACGGTTTGGTTTCACCAAGACTCTAAAACCTTTGACAAGTAAATAAACAACCTTAAAACAAAACGTTAAACCATCCATGATGTCCTGTGTAGATATTTCCTGGGAGAGTTGAGTTTCATATGAGACCAAAAGTCTCAGATACATTAAAACAGCAGTAAAAGATGAGTACGGGTCACAAGTGAGGGGTTTAGAACAGAGACGGGAGAGATGTTTGTCTTTTCTACATTTCTGCCTTCTACTGCAGCTTTAATGGGGCTGAATCACTTTGTTTGCAATGTACAACTACATCACATACAGCTGGATACATGATTTCACCTGATGGGGGTGCAATATCCATCATTTTCAAGAAATAAGCAAGAGCCTGCATGACCAGAGAGCTGTATTTTTTATTGTTTAACTTATTTACATCTGTTGGATTACAAAATGTGGAATGTGATCAGAATCAGAGTGAACATTTCTTTTTCTCGTGTGCAGAAAATTAAACGTGATCAACTCTTTTTTGTTTGTTGTCTTTCTTTTCTTTTGGCACATGGCACGTTTTAATTACAGTGCAGCTGCCTGCTGTATCTGGACAATGTGCTTTGTGAGTTTTGTGCTCAATTTAGGCAGTGTTTTGCTTTCAGAATCTGTAAATCACAAAATAGACAAAAATAACTTACGACTGAGGAATGTAAACCACCTGCAATAATGCCACGAAAACGTGGTTTATGAGAGTGAGATTTAGTTGCTTCCCTGGTGAATTCAGTGAGGGCTTGCACTGCTGCTCCCTTTATCACCCAGCTCTGATACTTCACAGACTTTTATAAAACATTCACCACACCTCAAAACACAGCTGTGCTGTAACCAAACCGAAGTCTAACATTTATAAGAACAAAGGCATGGAAACGTGTGTGTGTGCGCGCGTGTGTGTGTGTGTGTCTGAATTCAAAGTGCAATACCTAAAAATAAAAAAAACCTTTCAACATATTTCAGTGAAACTGTTACCGTGAAAGTCAGGATGTGTTCCTTCTATATTAACATGAGAACACAACAGGACAATAAAACATCCCCTTGAACAACAACAACAACAACAGAAAAACAGCTAGAGCCTGTGGTACTGTAGGGGTTGGCACCAGTATGGATTTTAGACATTATATTAGAAATAACTGGTTTGTAAGAGGGACTTGATGCAGACGTTTACCACACATGGACGAAAGCTGGAGCTGCATCTCTTAAGGCTGTTTTTACAAACGTTCGGCAGTCCTGAACTGTTTTCTATATATAGAGCAGCCAACTGTCTGGAGGATTCACAGCAAACGGGTCTTCTGCACATTAAACCTAGGCACCACGCCTCAGCTCAGCTTTTCCGAACATTTCTAGTAAATTCATCACCTTTTGTCTGCTACATGTGAGAAAGGGCAGCTTCATTTCCTGTTCTGATTTTTTTCTAGCACTGTTCAGAGTGTATCTGAATAAATGTAATATGAATAACTGTTTCCTTGATTTTTAAGCAGCGTGACCTCAATTTAATCATAAAAAAAGTATTTCTTAGTTTTATCAAGCCCTCTGTGTCTTTGCTACAGTGATATTTATTCTCCTCGGCTTCAGTTTGTTCTTCTTCTGCCTCTTCTTTTCTACTAAATCTTTAAAACTGACCTTGAGCTACTGCCGGGGATGTCGAACACAAACTATAATTTTGTCTCAAAACTTGTCGACTGAAAAAAATTCATGGAGTGCCACGTACTGGAATAATTTCTCCCATGTGAGTTTTAAATAATTCAGCCAATATGGATAATAATTAACCCCTGGTAGCACATGATAGGCATCACTGATACACACTCAGAGGGGATCGGCGTTTTCTTGCGAGCACTGTTGTTCATCAACACTCATTTGTCCACTTCAGTGAGAAAACACTGCCCTCCGTTCAGTGCTGCTGTTAACCTCAGTCGAACCAACAAGAGAGGACGTGAGGGACGTGTAGAAAAGGCATGTAGAACGGGATCATGAAAGGAGAGTACTGGAGTGATGTGTGGGCGGCTGAAGATAATCTCTTAGACACCACAAGGTGTTGTGTTGCTATCATGGAGATTGTTGCTAGGCAACAGCATCCTTCAGATCATTTTTGTGCTTTGCCGTGTTTAAACAGCAAAGCGGTCTCCTTCTTCCTGCTGGTCACTAACTCACACCAGCTGGTTTGGCCAGGCGTCGGCGTCCCGACCAGGCTGGTTGAGGGTGAGAGGTTATACCAGTTCATCCAGCAGAGTTCCTATACTGTGGTGCTGCTCAGGCGGCCCAGCTATGGGTTTGTTGCACATGGGGCAGACGCAGCGCACCTCCAGCCACTTTACCAAACACCTGCATAGAGGGACACAGACAGGACAGTAATGAGGAAAAAGAAAGCTGGACTAACTTCACCAAAATCTGCAACGTGAAACCATTAAACAGCTTAGTCATTTTTTCACAGAGTGGCAAGCTTATGACCCATGCATGAGTATGTGAGAGCCCTTTAGAACTCACACCAGCAATCAAAATGCAATGCTGCCGCCATTCATGCGTAAGCAGCATTTACAGAAACTATTTATACTGGGGGTAGTTAATTCCTGGAGTCTGTGATGGTTGTCTCACAGTGATGACAAGACTGCAGAAAGTTGGACCTAAAATAGACCGATGCACAGTCTCCCCAATATGTCGGTTTTACAGTTTACAGAGTGGACAAGCAGAATGTGCTTTAGCTTTGCTGGTAGGCAGGTTCTGCTAGCTTTGGATGAAATCAGGTTCCCCACAGTTTCC
Source organism: Benitochromis conjunctus (assembly GCA_015052645.1). Lineage (NCBI taxonomy): Eukaryota > Metazoa > Chordata > Actinopteri > Cichliformes > Cichlidae > Benitochromis > Benitochromis conjunctus. The sequence goes on from VOQK01012063.1 coordinate 19,777, forward strand.
TGGTGTTCATGGTAATATATTTTTAAGTATGTCACTTCTTACTGAGGCTGTCTTTACTGAGAAAACAGCTGGACTGGTCACCTGTGCAAGCTGTTCCTAGAGTCATGTTTTAAAAGCAAGAAATCTCTTCGGCCATCTGAATCGATCCAACTAAAGCTGTGTGCAGTAAATGAAGGATGCTTATATTAAACAAGGGCAAAGTTTCAAATAATGGGATCAGAGTATGTGCAAAAAATACCTGTCTGCCAAAAGCTCAGGCTTCAGATGGTCTAAAAATCGGTAGATACATGCAGACAGCTCTAGCTGTGAGCACAGGAGCCTGCAGTTCAGATCTTCTGTTTGTGAGCTGGAGCCAATCATCAAAAGGCTGAATTAAAAGGGGAGGAGCTATGGCTCATTTTAGAGAGAGGAATAACTGAAAGGCTGCACCGAAGCTGATTATTTTGAAACTTGCATGATGCAAACCCAGTGTAGAAGTGTTCAAGAATAATAATGATCCTGGGTCCCCTCTAATGGACTTGGCATCCTTGAAACCTAGAAAACTGACATAACCCTAACAAAGCAGTTTGGTGCCTAAACCTCAACAAACCACAGGAAAAGATTTTTAAAAAACCCAAAAAACCCCACAAAAAAAACACCTCCTATATGAGCGGTAAACCCCCACACAGATAAGTGTGTTTGTGCCATCTCTGTAACACCTGTCTCCTAATGCAAGAGTCATCTCAGGAATGCTTGACACAAGTGTTTTGAGACGATAGCAACAAACCACATATGGCTGTTTACTAGCAATATTTGACTCACAGAGCTTCTTCAGTTCTGTTTTTCTGTAAGAGAGTCTTAAGAAACCAAAATGATGTCCTGCTGTCTTTGACTGTAGTCAAGCCACGAACTGGAGAATATTTAGCAATTTATACCAAAACTACTGTAGCCCAGGACTGCTAGCCCAGAATATCAAATTGCTCTTCTGATAAGGCCGCTTTGCTTTTAAACTCTTCTCACAAACCCCAGTACAAAAAAAAAGCTTCTCACATTAAGAAGCATTTCAATTTTAGACAACTGAAAACATAAGGATATAGCTTTGCCTCCTCTGCAAGGTCTTCAGACCAGCTCTGTCTGATGTGCATGCTGGGATCCTCAGCAGGAACACGCAGCACCAAGACATGAATGAATGATGACGAGTACTCCACCAAAAATTTCCATTTAACATTTAATCAATGGACTTCACATCAGACATGACCATTTTCACTTTAACAAGCCCTAGCAGGTGCAAACTGGCAAACGAGTGTGAAGAAAGACTCTACTGTGCTCTACTCACTTCCTGTGGAAAGCATGTTGGCATGGCAACACTCCCAGCTCGTCTTTTACTTTGAAGTCCTCCAGACACACAGCGCACGTCTGCTGTGTGAGTGACAGACGGAAGGAAGTGGGAGAGGACAGTCGTTCGATTAAATTATCCAGAGTAAGCAGCTTAAAGCTGAACACAAACAGGTAGAAATGTAAGTTTCAGTCTTACCCCATGAAGACTCAACTTTTTTGGATCTCCTTTTAAAACTACCTGTAGGAATAACACAAGATATTTTTAAAGAGATGCTTTTTTTTTTAATTAACAGCTTAAGTATCTTAAATGATCAACACCAGTCTTACCTCTCTGTACCCAAACCGCTCACTCTGTGCTTGGTGTCGTAGTTTGCTGTGGATGAGCGGAGAAACACATAAATCAACTTTGGCAATGTTCCTTTAACCGCAGTGCGCATGCATTTCTTGGTGTCTGTCGCAAAATACACGTGCAAGAAAACTTCAATTCTTTTTCAGAGGGATATTTTTATTTTTAAGTAGATTTGCATGATTTTTAATCAAAATAATCTTCATTTACTTTAAAGTGGACCCTCTAGTGCATCGTGTTTGAAACAAATCAGCCTCCGCTGACTTTCTTCTGACTGGCTCCCCCTCGTAAAAAAAAGGTTTAAGAAGCAAGCAGTTGGGTGGACTGCTGTGCCCTGCTAGAGCTGTGTGACTCTGACATCATGCAGACCCAAGATAGGATAGACCCCTTAGTGTGCTCACTGTAACAATGTATATATGGCAGAAAATGAGGAAACCTATAAAAGCTCCCTTTTCATAAGACTTTTATTCACATCCTTCATTTTTTCAAGAGCAGAAATATCTCGGGTTGCTGGTTTAGCTCACATGTTACTAAGCAATCATGAACCTTAAGGTTAAATTTAGTAGCCTGGGTTCAACTCTGACCTGAGGCTTTGTCAGTTCCTCCACTTTTCTATGTAATCTTCACTGTACGATCAAATAAAGGCAAGATTATAAATATCTAGCATCAGCATCAGAATCGGCATACTTTACTAAGGAAATAAAGTTAGCTGATTCTGATGCTGATGCATATTTTGAGATAAAGCTGAGTTTAACACACACTCTAGGGAAGCTTTGTCTACATATATCACAGCATACTGACTGCTCATATTTTCTGTATGCAACTAGAAAAAATGGACAATGTGCAAAGTTGAAAAAGCAAGCTTACTGACGCTTAGACTTATTAGAGACCATTTCATGCTGAAAATAGTTTAATGATCTTCCTGCAATCTCTTCATATTTAAGTCATTGTGTAACCTTCTTGTCACAGTCAGTAGCTACAACAGGCGGGCCCTTAATGACACAGTTAGTCACACAGTTATGACGGGAAGATTGCATAATTGTCCCTTGTGGTTCCACTTAAGAGTTTCAGGCTCAGAAAGACACTGAATATCCAAAAAGAACTGTAAGGTACTCTCATGTAAATCCAGCATGCGGGATTTCTTACATGCAGAACCCAAACTGGATGCTGACTGGCATCTTTTTAAAATAATTAAACAGTTTTAAAATGCCAGTTAGCCATGAATGGGTGCTTCTTGATGTATCCTCACTGTTTGTGCCTCGTGCTCTTTATTTGTTTTGTCTGTTGTTTCCTAATGAGTTTCTGTATGTGTAGCTGTGATTTATGTATTTTTTTCAAATTGGGATTCAAATTGTAGCTTATGCTAAAAATACTGAGATGTGTGGCATCAGTTTATGCCATATACGCTCATATATTTACAGTTCTAATAAACTTTAATAAAAGGTTTATCAATACCATTTGGTTGCTAGACCAAGTGGTCAGATAAATACAGTAGACCAAAAGTAGAATATTTACACATAAAACTCGATTTTTAACTGATGTTTTGCCATCAAGTTGTTGGTCTCTGGCTAAAAAATTGTTTGGACAGTGTTTAAAGATAAATACACACAGACACATTGTTCACTCGCTTAAGTAATCTTGTAACTACATTAAAAAAATGCTAACACACACTTGCGCACACACATGCACAAACAAGCTAATGAGTATGTTGCCTGTTTGAAACGCTGCACCTCCCCTGAAAGCAACAATGGAGAGATCTTTATCATTTGGCGAGCAGTGTCTATTCAAGAGGTTATTTTTGGCCTCTTGTTTTTGCACCAACCGAACGTGGACCCAAATGTCTGTCGCTGTCCGTAAATTGGGTCTGAAAGTATATGAAGCGACAACATCTGAGAACAAATTAAATGTTTTATCTAAGACAATATTCCCCTATGCAGTGATTCAGCACTTACGGTAAGGAACTGACAAATTTTTCATTGTTAATGAAATTTGGTTGTTTAGAACAATTACTCCTAACATTTTTCCACGTGAACAATGTGAGGATACACGTTTTACATGTTGAGGTTTCCCATGCTCGAATAATGATGAGAAGTGGGTGAAAGGGCCGCAATGACAGAGATTTCTGTGTTTCACTCTAACCATTGTGCATCAACATCTGCAAGACTTAAAATTCCTCTCGACAAGCCTCAAAGCCTCTCATGCGATGTTCTGCTTTATTGTATGCTCAAATATGAGACCCGTTACAGTGTTACAAAACACGGTTACATGCTCGCATTGCTACACCTTTGAAACATGTTTGAAATACTTTTTTTTAACAGTGTCACTACTCTGGCTTTTCTGACACAGTTAATTCCAAGCCAATTACTCGGTTAATAAATTGATATGCTAATCTGCTACAATTGTAATAAAATAATCACATCAGAAACATTTTCATAAATTCAAACAGACAAAAATTTAAAAGTTGCTTAGCTTAGTCTTTAACACTGACTATCATTCAGATTTTAAGGATACAGTTGTGGTGAAAAAGGCATGAATGCCATGGTAATTTTGGACTTTTAATCATTTCAATTTCAAATTTTAATGTATTTTGGATTTTCTCCAATCAATCAAAAGTATACATATAGGCTCAAATATATACATACACCCCCACTACTATTTGATTAAATGTTCAATTTAATTAAATGCTACACTTTTGGTAGCCATGAACAAGCTTCTGACATAGCTGGATATTTGAATTTAAGTTTATATAAATTGGCTAGTTTCCTTGGCATTCCACTTTGTTCCACCTTATGTAGAAAATTCCAGTTACTTTCAGGATCTATCACTATTTACCGATATGATTTAAATAGAGCAATACATTGATTAGCCAGAAACAACTTAATCACTAACTCCAGCCTTACTACACAGAAACATTTACATTAAAAAAAAGATGCTGTCCATACCAATCAGGTGGAATTCCTCATTAAAGGAAGTTTGACACAAATCTTTCATTCAAAAAACCCCAGCTAAAAATACTAAAAATACTCATGGGAGTCTTAAAAGGTCGAGTGAGCACAGGTGTCTTCTGTGACATAAAGTCCTTTGTCAGTATAAAATGGGGAAAATGAAGAGCTCCTCTTATGTACATCATCAGTGAACATAAAACTCAAGCTAACACCATCACCACAAGCAACTGAGTAGCACAAGGATCAGTACTTCAACATCAATCCCAGCAGTTAACACTGTAACGGGCCCGACCAAGCAAGTATTTCCAACCAAGAGTCATCACAAGAAACTTAAGAGACAGAGTCCTTCATGGTCGAGGTTAAGATACTTCGATATGCACTGGGACTCAAAGATAAAGTATACCTGGAGTACCACAGTGACAGAAAACAGTTCCAGGCACAAAGAAAGATAAGAAGCTGCCAAATCTGTGAGCTCCACCATGACTCCAAGACTGCACTAAGCCAAGAGTCCACACAGCATGCCCTAAACATAAATACCATTGCTTTGGCCCCCTGATCAACAATAAAATGTCATGTCTCAACTCAATAAACAGTCTCTTTCCCCTTCCCCTTCTTAATTAATGGTGTTCCAACCAAAGTTCACCTATCTTGGCTTCACACACTCCTCTAACTACACTCTTGTAATATCCAAAAGTTGGCACCAAGGCTGCTGCATACACTGTGGTAATCTGTCTTCTCCATGCTCTATGGGGCACAAACATATACGCCATACAGAAGGCATAATTTAGTTCATCTAGTTGATGATCTCTTCATGATCTCTTGGGAAGATCAGTCCATCCCCTGGGCTGAGATCCTTTCCAAGACTAATCTGCATGGAAGCAGCAGTGGCCAAAAACCACATTTGTGAGACAAGCCATGGTAACCACATGACTGACCTACATCTACCCTTCCAAGCCCAGAAAACAAGCTGCTGATAGATAAAAGATGTGCTATAGAGAGACAGAAAGAGAGAGAGCAGATTCCTCAAAAAGGAAAGGAGAATTTAATAATTGGCAAGCAACATTCAAACTGGGAAACAGTGGGCATATCTACTTGCTATCGTAGTAGGCATATGAATAAATGTACTTATATTTTTTTACTCTGTCCATGATTAGAATGGCTTTTTATTAGTAAAGTGAAACCAGAGAGGTTGAGGTCAGCACTCTCGACTAATGAAGCAGTGGTATCGTGTAACTTTCTGCATGTGCAGTAGAAGAGAAAAAAAAGTTTTGTAACCCTTATTTTTGGGCCTAAGTCGGAAACCCTTTGAAGAGGTTTTTAGCTCCATGTATTCCATACATAACCTTTTTTTATTTCCTGGAGACCTTTGAAATAAAGGTTATGGATCTATCCCCATTCATTTCAATAGAGGTTAAAAAATAACTACGCCGAGGCTGCCAAAGACTTGCTTGACTACACCTAAGGTCTCCTGCACAGGAAATACCAACTATATTGAACCTCTGGCACTCAACAGATCACCGTGGCAGATTGAGGCGACTGAAAGACGCGATAAATGCCCCTGGATTACCCCAGCATCTGGGCTCTTTTCCACCACATTTGAGCAAGCAGAGCCGTGGTACTGAACCCCGTCATCTCCCAGTGCAAGCGTCATCATCTGACACCAAGGACAGCTAGAAAAACTGCTGACTGCATCTCTGTTTTCACAGTAGATGACCTCCAGTATGCCCTTTTTTCGCTGCTGTAGCATTTTTGAAATAATCATCCTTTTATTTTGCTAAACTCAATCTGTCCTCAGAGTGTATGCAAGCGAGATGACGTCAGTTTAATGATGACAGAGGAGGTTTAAAGAGCTCAGTTTGAGTCTAAACTGTTGTTACATGCACAGTTTGGATGTAAAAGGCTGCCGTAGATGAATAACCATTTATATTTCCATGTTTTCAAATGAACTGTCTGCTGCTGTTCTTGTTGTTTCTCTGGAGATTTCTCCAAGATCTCTCCCAGCAAATTAAAGTTTATTTTAGAAAGCCATTCACTTAACAGCTTAATATCTCTCCTCAGTCATTCTATTGTCTGGACAAAAACACATTACCACCTCCCTCTTGAGCCTCGTGGATCTTAAAATATCTCTCTGACTAGCTGCTGTGCTGCTGAGTACAAACCCTGTACTGCACTGTAAGACCAGATGGGGATGTAATTAAAGATGTGATATTTTTGGTGTGCCCTTGGTGTGGAGCACTTATGCCTTTTCACTCTAGTACTTTACAGGTATAGCTGTGAAGATCCCGACTCTGTGCAAGAAGTGGCGTGTAACTGCTAAAGAAAGCTACATCTTAGCAAACTTTAACCACTGCATCTTATTAAGGCTTTTTTTTATTGGAATAATTTTAATAGTGGTGATCAGGCATGGATTTTTAGGTCTCAATCTAATGTTACAGCTGTACATCACAAACACGCTGACACACAGGATTAAGAAAAGAGCCTGTCTGAAAGAGATAATAGGAGACCTGCCCCCTAACACAGAGCGCCTTTCATCACTCAGTATTCATGTGATGAATCACTCGGTCTATAAATGAATTCACAATCACACTCCCACCCAAGAGTACCTTCAGCATGTTAATGGAGCCAAAGGAAGTGACTCGCTGGTTATGATCCTTCGGAAAGGGCTTAAGAGAAACAGGAAGGATCTGAGGTTTTACAGACAGAGCTGATGCTCAATTTAGTGGTGAAGCCAGGTCACAGAAAACATTTTCACTCAAAGAAGCGTGTCTTCGCCATGTGAACATGAGTCAATCCAAACCGAAACAAATATTTACCACTTACAATTTATCATTGTAGCTGCTGATCTTTTGAGCATACGAAGGACTTAATGGTTGAGGCTCAAAGTCATTCCAGATCTTGAATACAAAAAGTGAACGACTAATCTCGCCGCTGAGTCCATTTAGAGCTGGGGTTTGCTTTAGGGAGCCAGCACATCAGCGAGACACAGAGGAAAAATGCACGCTTCAAGCGATTTCCATTAGTGTTTGTAATGAATCTGTTTAAAGGATGGTGGTTTATGAATTGTCATTTTCGTGCTGCTTTATGGTTGTTTTTTATTTTTTGTTTTTTCTTACCCATTAGTGCATAGTTGTTGTTTTTTTGTTACATCAGCTATACTTGTCATTTTTAGGAAAGCTTGTAATAATGACCCTCCTTGTTCTGTGGTGCCGCAGTATTACAATATGTGTGTGTGTGTGTGTGTGTGTGTTTGTGTGTGTGTACTTGTTTTTCCTTCTTGATGGGGACCAAAATCTGAAATTTACTATACTGGTGGGGACCAACAGCCCTCGTGGGGACCAACATCCAGGTCCCCACGGGGTTGAAGGCATTTTTCACACTCAAAACGTGGTTTTAGTGTCAGGGTTACAATTAGGTTATGGTTAGGTTTAGGGTAAGGGTCAGGGTTAGCCATTCAGTTTTGATGGTTAGGGTAAGCGGCTAGGAAAAGCATTATGTCAATGAGATGTCCCCACGAGGATAGGTGTACACAAACGTGTGTGTGTGTGTGTGTGTGCGTGCGTGTGTATAGCTGTACACGACATGCGCGTGTGTGTGTGTTTAAAGTCAGTACGATTGTAATGATGAGATTGTCTATTATTATTAATAGACATTTTTATTATTAATAGACATATTATTATT
>VOQK01012069.1:5942-19203 GCA_015052645.1 Benitochromis conjunctus
CTGTCTAAGGACAGAGAGGGGGAGGTGTTCCAGAAAATAACAGAGGTGAAACACAGCGGCAAAGGAAAACTGTGTGTATGTGTGTGGAGGTGTGTGTGTGTGTGTGTCTGTAGGTGTGTGTGTGTTTGGACCTTGACCTTGGCTGTGATTCCAGGGAAAGTTTGAGTCAAACTGGCAAACGGCCCACCAGCCAACGCATTATGCACATGAAAACACTCACACCTGGATCCCCCCAATACACACACACACACGCACACACACACGCACACACACACACCCGTGCCTACAGGTATGACTTTGGTCGTCATGGTAACTGATCTGTGTACCCACAGAGCTGTGATTCAGTTTCACAAACAAACACAACAGGGTACAAACCCCGCCTAGTCAAGCTCCAAGAAAGTCAGGCATGTCATATCACAGACCCAAACCTGAGGAAAGGATGTTGAAGTCATCAACCATCAAAACCTGTGTTAGGTGCAAATAAATAATCCACACAGATGTAGATTAATCCAAAACCAAAAATGGGACCTACTTTCCCACACAGCCCTGTCTGGAGTTTATAGAGAATGGTGAACTGAGAAAATACCCACTGAGTGGCTGTTTGGCAGGTGAAAATACCGTGTTGATGCCAGAGGTCAGAGGAGAATGGCCAGACTGCTTTAAACTGACAAGAAGGCAACAATAACTCAAATAACCATTTGATACAAGCAAGGTATGCAGAAAACCATCTCTGAATACACAACATGTCCAAACTTGAAGCAGATGGGCTACAACAGCAGAAGACCACACCGGGTGTTGCTCCTTTCAGCTAGGAATAGGAAAATGAGGCCACAGTTCACACGGGCTCAGCAAAATTGGACAGTAGAAGATTGTAGAAATGTTTCCTGGTCTGACGAGTTTCAGTCTCTGCTGCAACATTCAGATGGCAGTGTGACAATTTGGTAGAAAGAACATGGCCGAATGGTTCATGCTGCGGCCGGTGGTGTCACGTTGGGACCCTTAGCCTATCCAAACTGTCATAGGGCAAAAAAGCAGGGCATAAACTGGAGAGGTCACCAGTCTATCACAGAGCAAACACAGAGTCAGAGGACCATAACTGGCAACTTAGAATCACCAATTAACCTAACCCCACTAACTGCATACCTTAGGACTGTGGGAGGAAGTTGGAGAAAACCCATGCACATATGAGCAGAACATGGAAAATCCACACAGGAAGGCCCCAGACTGGTGGATTTGGACCTGGACCTTCTTGGTCAAATTTTAGGTCAAAAAATGGCTAAAAGGTGATTCAAAAAACGGTCATAGTTCCACCTTGTTTAGGTGAGCTTGTAGAGCATCTCTAGCTCTGTCGATATTAAAATGTCAGCCCCACCACATGGAGGCAGCCGTTTCAAATATGGCCTTCAATGGCCTGTTATTCCCTGCAGTGCACAGATGCTCCACCAGAGGGTGTGTTGTTCATGTTAAAGTACTGGTTTTAAAAACTTTTATCAAATATGATGCAAATTGTCTAATGGGGTTATGAAATTACTGAGCACTTAAAGATAACCTTTCTACATTTGATACTAACTGGATTTCCACAAATTAGTGTCCAATTGTTATTGTGTTCTTTGAAAAGGCTTTTTTTTTGTTTGTTGTTAATGATTCATAGCATTTTATTAAAAAGTTCAAAAACAGACTTTTTCAGACCTACATTTACATACAAGCCTCTGGTTTCTTAAGCATTTCAGCGGTGCGGCTGCTTTAAAGCCAAATAGCTGCAACATTACCACTTTTAAAAAAAGCATCCTGTGAGCTCGCTTGTTAGAGTCGGTTTAAAAGTGTAAAGATACGCACTCTGACTTTGTTACATCTGCACGCTTCCTCCCAGCTCGCCGGGGCCTGCTGAGGTTTTGAAACTCGACACACCTCTTTGCCGAGTAGACGTCAACTAAAGTGTTTTAAAAGTTTAGTTTTAAATCCCATGAAGCCTCATTACTGCAGAGACAGAAGGATCCACTCAGACCACCAATCAATACTCGAATCGATCAGCGTTTCCTCAGGTGAACCAGCGTCTGTGTTACTTACAGCATATCTTTGGGAAGATGCTGATCTTTTTCCATCTCCGTCTCCCCTGAATTGGTTTTGTGTCCTTTCTTTGCCTTGTTTCTTTAAAGTCTATTTTCCATCATTCGTTCAGCTGCTTGCCTTTGATTATAGCAGCAGGATAGGAACGTGCGCGCGCACACACACACACACACAGTGGCACACAAAGATAAAGTATTGCTCACATATACACTAAAGAGTGTGCTGTGTATGTGTGTGAGTGTGTTACATAATGAGCCCTCATCTTGAAGTGACACTAAAATAGCTGCTTCAGCTTCACGCTCTGTCTTCTGTGTCTTTAAAAGCACCAATTAGAGACATTTAATCACTGCACTGGCTGTCCGGACGAGTCACACTCAGTTACACACACAGAGAGAGAGAGAGAGATTTCATTTGTCCTCTGCGGTCTCTAGGAAAAAATGTCCTGTGTGAGGGAAATGGTGGAAAAAAGTTTCTCTACAGAAACATTTTAAATATTTCTATCTGCAAGTTAAGCTGTCAAAACGTCATTTCACTCTGACCGTTTGTCGTTGCTGCGCTAACATTTAAACAGAGATTGGAGTCATCTCAGCTAATCAGACACCATTCTTAATTAATTACACGTAAAACCGATTTATAGATTGATTCCAACCCGCTGTCATTCCCAACGCGTAACATAGCAACAATCATCTGTATTTTATGCGTTGGGATGACAACGTGTTGTCAATCCCTGCCTGCAGTTCCTGCAATGACCACTTGAGGCTGGCTTTAAAGGTGAGTCAGTCCCCATAGATTCCCATGTTAAACCTCCACCAAGTATGTTTACAGCCTTCTGGTAGCTTCTTAAGGTATCACCATTATATGTATTTTATAACTCTTTTGTTCAGGCTGCATTAAGTCTTAAAGTGTGCATCATATGGCCTCACACATGCAGTGTGCAGCCAAAATGTCAAAGTCAAAGTTTAAACATACCATCCAGGAGATTTATTTTGCTTGTACTGTACGTTTACCAACCACATCGTTGTCTTGGCTGCTACCATGACAACATTTCACTCTTCTTCTTCTTTCAGTCACAAAGCAAAATATTAAACAAAGTGACCTGGTGATGGAGCTAGACAAAATGTTGCTGCTATCCGTCACTTCAGGGTAATCCCATTAATTGGAAGACATGCTACTGATGTAGCAGTGATTTTTATTCCTAACTGAAAGCATCATAATCAGCTCAAATCAAGTTATTTTTATGTAACCTGAAAAATATAAATACAAAGATTCGATTTTCAAGATTGAGAGTTTTGAGATAGATTAAGACAAGGAATAAAAGTGAAGGAGCAGTCTGATATTTTTGGCAGTCCCTACAAAGAGCCAGATGAGATAGTTTTTCTCTGCATAATGGATGCAAAACTTTTAGTTTAGCTTGAAGACTGACAGCACAATTCAATTCATCCTTTAAAAAAAAATCACACTGCTGTGCAAAGGCTTTAGGCACTGACAGCTTTAAAGCACCTTCGCCTAGAAGAACTGGCTCTTCAAGTTACTCAGCAGGTAAATTGCTCCAAGCATCTTGGGGAACTTTCCACAATTCTTGTGTAGATTTCATCTTTCTCTGTGTCGATTTTTACTAACGCAATGCCAGATTGAGTCTATGATGTTGACATCAGGGCTCTGTGGGGGTTGTGGCAGAGCTCCTTCTTCTTCCTGTGGTTCACAGAAGGTAGTTTATGACTCTGGCTGAATATTTGGGGCTGATCAGATGCCTTTCTGATGGTACTGATTGACTATCAGGACTTTAAAACATTGAAAGTTTCAAACTTTTATCCAGTCAGATGGTATTAGCATGATTTCCACATTATTGAATCTTAACTGCGCTTGTTCAGTCAAGTGGAGCCCAAGTTTTTAACTGAAAATCACATATTACAGACTTTCAATCCTAAGAACACACCTACTGCTGCCTCTGTTGAGGCTCCGGGTCTCAGAGGTTGGTTAACAAGCCCGAGCTCAGTCACATCAAATCTGATTCTCTCTCTCTTTTCTCCTGTCTACTTAACTCAGTGAAACTCGCCCAGAAAGTACAGTGATTAAATGTCTCTAATTGGTGCTTTTAAAGACACAGTGAGTGAGTGTGTGTTGGATAATGAGCTCTGTCCTCATGTTCAAGTGACACTAATAGCTACACACTCACACAATAGATGGAGATCATGCACGTCTTGAGGTTTTTCCGCTTTCTTTGGGAGAGAAACTGACAGCTTAAAAAAATAGAAATCAATTACACCTCTTAAATACATCAGTCAAGGTCGAGTATTGACTACAGACCAGAGAGAGCAGCGGTTCAGCCTGAACCAGTCTGCTCAGATGCAGCTTGGAAAGTTTACCTCAGCCTCCCCTGACACTGCCCACCAGTGTCCCTCTGGCCCACCGTAGTAGAGGGACACTAGTGGGGGCGGCGGCAGTGTCAGCAAGGAACCAGCCTGAGTTATGAGACTTTCTAACAGCTGCATCCGGTGCTCGGACTGGTCCTGCAGTTGTTCCACCTGGCGGTGAAACTGCTCCCTCCACATAGCCGCGAGCTCAGCCACCATTCGGGCCAGCGCCTCCAATGGCTGGGCCGGTCGTGGTTCCACCATGCCACGATCCTGGGTTTTGGCACCACTGTGACAGAATGACGAACCGGACCACACAGTTTGCACTTTACGACACGTTTTATTTGGTCGTTGTTTCTTCCGACACTCTGTCACAGCTTATCAGCTGCCACCCGCACACACAATAACACTTGACATCCTTTATAGGGGAGTTGAGATTAGCTGATGGAGCTCTGGTGTGTCGTCGGTGGTTGTCATGTCACAGCGAATCACTTCCAGCATGTACGTAGTTTTACACATTTGCCTAATGAGTGGAAGATCCCCTGTTTGATCCTGAGAGGAGACGCAGATCCCTTCAGAAAGGACATCCAACCTAAAATTCTGCCAAGTGAAACATGCCGAGTCAGCGGCTGTGGTGACCGCTTGTGAATGGGCAAAGTAGCTGAAAGTATTTTTTAGTGATTTATTTATTATTTATATTATAAATAAATGCAGGCTACAGTTTGCAGCATTGCAGCTGACTGCAGTTGCAGTCAAGTTGTCCACATCATTATAATAAATATTAATAATTTATAATTAGCTGGAAAAATTTATTTACATGTAATATCAAATAAAATATGCTGAAACTGAGTTTAATTACAGAGGAATTAGACCCTTAGATGTGCGTTGCATTATAAAGCGTTATCACAATGCTAAAATAAAAGCATAGTAAAATAGTCAGTATTTACAGCAGGCTGAAGCTTCTGGCTCACAGATGACTTGAACATATTCTATGGTTACCTTTTGGTGATGGTTATATGAGCATCCAAAATTCAAAGAGTAAATATATGAAATAAATGGCGAGAGAGACAGCAAAGCGGCACGATGGCGTGGTGGCTAGCACTGCTGAAGCAAGAAGAGGAAGAAGGTTAGCGGTTTGAATCCACCACCTGGCCGGGGCGTTTCTGTTCGGAGTTTGAATGTTTGAATCTTTCCGTGGGTTCTCTCTGGGTAATCCAGTTTCCTCCCACACTCCAAAGACGTGCAGTTAGTGGGGTTAAATGTTTATTCTAAATTGCCTGTAGGTGTGAATGTAAGTGCAAATGGTTGTCTGTCTCTTTGTGTTAGCCCTGTAACAGACTGGCGACCTGTCCAGGCTGTACCCTGCCTTTCGCCATATGTTAGCTGGGATAAGCTCTGGCCTCCATGCAACCCTACTAAGGATAAACAGAAGAGGATGGATGGATGGAAGGATGGGAAGACTTGATCATCACAGTATAACTCAAAATCTGTTAAACTTCAAGAACATCAATCTGACCATTTAGGAAAGTGACAACAGGTTCACTGAGGACGCAACAACAATGCAACCTCCAAAGAGGGAATGGTTTAGCAGGTGAAGGCCACAGACCATTGCTCTCCTCTGTGAAATCAATTCACCTCAGTATCTCCTCAGGATCTTAGAAGTCCAGTCTCATCTGTGACTGTCATCCGCTAGCTGTTTGGAAATAATCCCTTTAAACTCTTGCTTAGAGGTCCTGGATGGTTGGGCTCTGCTTTGCTCACTGCTGGAAATAAATTCCTCACCTCTGGCTGTTTCCCAAACTGCTTTGAAACAGAGACGGTGTCCTAAAGAGACCCAGCGCTCATCCATCCTGTCCTTTGAACCACAGACTGGGCTCCAAATTACCTTTCAGTAGTGAGGTCATGGAAAGAAATTGTAGCTAAAAGACTTTAGAGGAGGATAACAGTGATAACATCTTCATTCATTTTCCATCTCTTTTGTGGCTGCAGTACAAAGTCAACAGAGAGAATTTATTCTGAGCATCTTTAAAGGACAGAAACGCAGCGAGAGCAGCTGATGAGGGGAGAAGAAAGGTTTACAATCAGCATGCAGACTCCAGAAAATCGCATTTATTTTTATAATTAAGATAAAATAAGTAATGGCTTGAACATTTCACTTGTTCTTAGTGCAAGAATGACATTTTTTAACCGGTTAGCATTTAGCAAGTCCTTTGTAGACCACAGTAGTCGGGTGGGGTTATAGTTTGGTTGCATTTTAACCACCTGACAAAGAAGCTGTTTAAGAAACTAGAAGATGTTGCATTAAAAATCTAATCTTACATGCATTTTGATTTTACAGTGAACGATAAAGAAACCGGTAAAACCGTAACTCAAACAGATCACTAAAATGTGAGAGGTCCTGCTTTTAATCACAACACTGACTTAACTGGTTTGGACTTGGTTATTTTGCCATATCCATCAGTTAGTTGGAGAAAAAGCCAAGATGTGCAGTCAAAGGAGCAGTGTGTTGCACCATGGGAAAAGCAGATGTTGTGTCACAACCCTACAGTAGCAAAGTTTTAATTGCTTGTAGTACAATTAAAACTTTGGTACTCCACTTCTGTTATGATGGCGCCTGTGTTTGGCTCTGCCGCTGCCAGATGCGGTTTATTCCGCTCTACTTTTGCATTATTTTTCTCTGCTCTGCTGTTCTCACTTAGTATCAGTGATGTATTGGCTGCCATGGCGTATGATCGCCTGGCTTTGCTATCCATCTGATCCTCTATGATGCCTTACAATGTCTCTTCCTCCTCCTTCGGCATTTTCCATTCTCCACCATTAGCTGGATCCTCGTCAGGTGATCTCGGTGGTCCCTCAAGACCATGGAGAAGGAGAGGGAGAAGAGCAGGTATTCAGGTAAAACTCAGGCTTTATTGGCGGCGGGGTATGGCTGGTAAGCGACGCTGAGCGCGCCTTGTCTCCTGTGCTCAGAAAAGCTCCATGGAGGGGGACTTGTTTTCCACGTCCCTGTTTGGATATGTTGGGCCTGGCTCTTTGACACCATGCTGCCTCAGGGAGGGTTTATCCAGACTCTCCTGCCAGCTGGATTTTTATTTCCTCGGTGAGTGGATTCCACGAGCATGATGGCTCAAACCCGGTGTATCTACGTCCTTTAACTTGAGCCTCTGCAAATAATGAGGCTTCTGTCTCACTGAACATGGCGCTTTTTAAGGCTCAATCTCTGTCTAATAAATCATTCTTTTGAACAATTTTATATTATCTAAAAAACTGGATTTCTTATTCCTGACAGAGACACCTGGCAGCGCGACAGAGTATTCGTCACTCATTGAACGCCACCCTGACCAGATACCCAGCCTCAGGTATCTGGTCAGGGTGGTGGTCTCTGTGAAAATTGGACATTTTCTTTCATTTGAGCTACAGCTGCTTAAACTTAGAAACAAGGATCCTTTCTACTTTGTTGTGGTATATCATCCACCTGGCCCAAATAGTTTGTTTTTATTGGAGTTCAGCGACTTCTTATCCTCCACTATGAAGCTGTCTAGATCGCTTATAGTTGGGGATTTTAATATACATGTTGATGATGACTCCGTCCTCCTTGCCAGAGATTTTATCAGCATTATGGCTTCTTTTCATTTTGCTCAGGATGTGTCCGGTCCTACACATAGCAAAGGTCACACACTGGACCTTGTTTTTTTCTCTTGGTCTGGATATTGGTTCTATTTGCACTGAGGACATTTTTATTTCTGATCACCATGTTATTCTTTTTAACTTGTCTTTTAATGAGCTTTTGTCCCCTGTTAGATTGATGGCTAACTCTTTAAAAGAACCTCAGTTAGACCCTTCTCTTATGAGCAGTTACAGACCAATCTCTAAATTACCGTTAATCGCTGAGCTTCTAGAAAAGGTTGTGGCTAAGCAACTTATAGCAGTTCTGGACAAACACAGCATTTTTGATTAATTTCAGTTTGGCTTTTGTAGAGTTCACTCCATGGAAACAGCCCTTCTTGTTCTGTTCTACTTATGTTGGACCTCATGTTGGCTTTTGAACCAGTTGACCACTACATTTTGCTTGAAAGGCTTAAACATTGGGTTGGTGTATCTGGAACCGCTTTGGAGTGGTTCTCCTCATATCTACATTAAGGCGACTGTTGTTGTGATTTGGCGCTATATAAATAAAATTGAATTGAAAATTGAATTGAATTGAATCAACATCACTGATGTTTTTCTGTGGTGGTCTCTGATTTTAGGTCATCCTCTACCTCCCTTACTTATGGTGTCCCTCAAGGTTCCGTTTTGGGGCCTTTATTGTTCTTCCCCTCCAACATATCATAAGCCCCTTTGAGGACATTTCTTATCACTGTTATGCTGATGACATTCACATTTCACATTTCTTTTAAGCCCCAAGATTTATCTAAGCTCCAGCTTCTGAATGACTGCTTAGAATTAATAAAATGTTGGATGGCTGTTAATTTCCTCCAAACCAACTAGGGGAAAACTGAAGTCCTTGTATGCGCACCTGACAGATTTTCACCCCAGATAGTGAAATCCCTTGGTCCTCTTTCGGTGTATGTTAAAACCTCTATCAGGAATTTAGGTGTAACATTTGCCTCGACTCTCACATTGGATGGTCATGTTAAAACTCTGGTTCAATCTTATTTTTATCATTTAAGAAATGTTCCTAAGTTAGGCCCTATTTTATCTCGCTCTGAACTGGAGATTGCTACACATGCATTTGTTTTTTCACACTTGGACTATTGTAACTCACTGTTTATGTATCTAAGCAAAGGTTCACTGGATCGTCTGCAGGTTGTGCAAAACACTGCAGCTAGGCTTTTGACCAAAACCTCTAAGTATTCACATGTGACACCGTTGCTATCTCAGTTACACTGGCCTCCTATTGAATTTAGAGTCCATTTTAAGATCCTGGTTTTGACTTTTAGAGCTTTGCATGTACTGGCACCAGCTTACATTTCTGATCTTCTACAGCCCTATGTTCCTTGCAGGTCCCTGAAAACATCTTATCAGGGCCTACTTGCTATACAACACACTAAGATGAGAACTGAGGGTGATAGAGCTTTTGCCACTGTGGCCCCTGGACTGTGGAGCTCTCTCCTTCAAAGCTTAAGAACTGTGGACTAAGTAGTCGCTTTTAAAAACAACTCAAAACTCATCTTTTTAAAATTTCTTTTGGTTAATTTTTGCCTGTTTTATGTTTTATGACTTGTTATCCTATCTGCAGCACTTTGTGATTCTCTGTCTAGAAAGGTGCTATATAAATCACATTTTATCTATTTATTTATTTAATGTACTATTTTGCTCAGAGTAATTAGTCCCCATATGAGCACTTGTAATAGAGTATACATTTTTTGGGGGTCTCTGCACTTTTAGGACCGTGGGACTGCTGCGGGTTCAGATTAAGAGAAGCAAATATTTAAACGTATTACTGCTTCTGTGTTAAATCTGCAATCTCATAACTGCAATCCTTTCTGAAACCCTAACCTGAAGTGCACCTCCCTATAAAATCTAACTACACATTGCTGCAGATGCAGGCCTCACAGGTATGAATGTTGGCGGGCCACGTGCAAAAGCTACATCATGGGCTCTACAAAGATTCACAGTACAAGCATAATTCAGGCATAAGAAATAAACTCTGAGTTTTCAATATTTGCCAAAAGGGCCCCGGTGAGTCTCAGACAACTTTAGTGATGCAAATGTGGCTTTAAGAGAAAAAGATCCCTCACTTTTTTTCCCCCAGTACTGGTGGTGTTATTTCCCCAGCCTATACTTTTTATTTGATTCCAACACTGAAATATTCCATCTAATAATACTATACGTTTATGATTGCGCCATTCATCAAATGGATATACTTCAGATGTCCAGGCTGGGAATCATTCGGCGTACATTTCTCCAGAGTTGAGCCCGATAAATTCAACATCTTTTGGACGCAATGGGATTTCATCAGAAACTTGAAATGTGTGTTTTTCTAAGCTAGACAATGTACTGCAGTGTAAAATAGGTTCACTTTCTTTTTGTTCTGTGAGGAAACTTTGTAAAGTCTGCATTCTGGAAAAGAATGTCTTCCTCACTTTATTGAATATTAATGCTAAATTCCTTCAAACAGCTCTGAATGAGGCGGATGACTGGAAAAGACTCCGGCTCTCATCTTCACTGAGGCAGCAGCAGGCAGACAGCTGACTGGCCTGCAGCTCTGCACGCGTGTGTGTGTGTGTGTGTGTGTGTGTGTGTGTGTATATGTGTTTTAATATGTGTGCACGTGATCATGTGAGTGTTTCAGTCTAGTCCATCTGCTGTTGTGTGTCACCCTGGGGCGATGGCATGAGAGAAAGAGCCAGGGACAAAGAGGAAGAAAACGAAAGACCGAAAGAAAAGATGAAAAGATACACAAGTGGAGGAATGTAGGTGTGTGTTTGTGTGTTTCGGCGCGTGTGCTGGACCTCAGGCGGTGCTGTCTCTCTGTGGATCCCAGATGGAGCCAGAACTCAACAGAGCACATTAGTCCACTTGGCGTGTTCACACACACGTTCAGACACACTCAGATATTCAGTGTAATTCTCCTGACAGTCGGATCACCTGAGCCTCTGCTCACTCTGCTGCTGCAAGATTTCTGCTCCGCTGGAACAGTCAAATAAATTCCTACGGAAGCCCGGAGAGGCCCCTTATCGCTTCTTTAGTTATCTCGACTTCACGATTGAAAAGAACGAGAGGAAAAACTAACTCCCAGGGTGGGACTGGGTTTGGGCTGGAAGTGAAAGAGCTCAAGTATCTCTGGGTTTCATTTGCAAGCAACAAGAAAGTGAAGTGGAGGAAGCGAAGAAATAGAGGAGGGGAACAAATAAAAAAGGTGCAGTTGTTTAAATTTTACACCTTGGCCTGACTTGGATTTTAAAACTTGACTCAATTAAAAAATATATTATCTAAAGCCTCCCCTCACTCTCCAGGTGCATTTCTTGACAAATGAAATTTACTCAAATTTCTGCGTCTTTGCCTTTTTGTGGTAGAAGTGATGGACTGTGTGGCAGACAGGCAGGAAAGCCACACCGTAAGTCAATAAAAACTACGAGACCAGGAGTCAAAGTTTCAACTTTACCCAAGAAACCAGATTTCCATGATCAAGAGACACAAAAGGTATTATGCGTTTTATTTTACATTACACCAGTTCACAAAAACTGTTGCTTCAAGGCCTCTGAACTGTAAAGTAAACACAACATTCAGACAATCCCCATGAACAGCACTTGGAAATAGTGGGGAGAAAGAACTTCCTTTTAACAGCATGAGATCTACAGCAGAACCAGGCCGAGGCAGCAGCACTGCTGTGGCCAATGGGGAGTTTCCCTCTGAGTTGGGGAACAGTAAGAAGAAAGAGAGACTCACGTAAGTTAAATATGATTTTTTTGCAGCCTTTACCTGTGATTGTTTAGGGAAATACTCGATAGGAAAGAATGTTTCATAGTCTCGTGGTTCAGGTTTAAATGCTTAGACCAGTAGATACTCTGAGAGACAACCCAACCACTTTATTCATTTAAAATTAGCAATCTCAGCTACAAGTTAAAAAGATAGAAACTTGACTTTAGTTTGATTGATTACTTTAGTGTCTCATGCTTCTCCTTTTTCAGTGATTGGGGTTTCCAATCACACCTGCATCATTACCTGATCAGCCACAGTACTTAAGGATGGGCTTTCCTTCCACTCATTGCCAGATTGTTCCACTTGCTTCGGTAGTTGGGCTCCAAAGTCTAAATGTTCACAATAATTTCCTGGTTGTGACTCACATTCTCGTCTCCTCTCCTTGGAGGCTCATGGTGTGCTCCTCCTGAGTTTACTAGAACCGTGTCTCGTGGATTAACTTCAGTTTGGACTGGGAACTCTGTACTTTACCCTTCCAGCTTCACTGAAAGATTACAAGCTGCCCACTCTGAGTCAAAAATTTCAGTCGAGCTGACTTTGCTATTTAACACTGAGATTGTAAATAAAACCTTTGAACTGTTGTGAGTCTGAGTCTGCCGGGTGGGTCTTTCTGTTGGTCTGCAATCATCACATAATGGAAGATTCTCTGGAATGAAATTCAGTCTCAGTGGATTTCACAGTTAATCTTAAATAACTTGAACTGTGAGCATTACTTTACTGTCAAATTTAAACACTAAAACTACAATGCAAACATCTTTACGTCTTTGGACGTAGCATCCACCCACACAGACGCATGGAGAACATGCAAACTCCACACAGCTGATGTGTCAGGCCAATGGATTCAAACCCAGGACCCTCTTGCTATGAAGCAATGATCTGTGCTGTCCAAAGACATTCATGGTTGGTCAACTGGTGTTTCTAAACTGGTCATAGGTGTAAATGTCAGCATCTGTTTGATGACCTGTTTACAGTTAGCACTCCCCTCATCTTTTGGCAGCTGGGATAGGCTCCAGACACATCTCCACCCTGAACTGGACAAGCAGAACTGGATAGATGGATGGGTGGAATAAAAGGGTTGTGGCTTTTCCATCCTGTTTCTTCAACAGTACAGAACAGAGACTGAACCTCGTCTGCTGAAGCAACGCTACATTTAGGCTTTTGACATTATAACCTTCACTTGGATCCTTTTAAATATCAAAAAACTTAGAAAGTCACTAATGGATTTCTACTATGTGTGAAGAGTTTTGCACACTCTCAACGCTGAATCCAGTCAGTGTTTGCAGAAATAACCCATCTGTTGTTATCATCAGCAATAACATCTGATTGGCTTGGCTTCCTAAAACTTGAATTTTGCAGCTGTTGTTGCATCTGTGTGTGACTTCAGCTGGAGCTCTGCTTGATGTCAATGTGGTAAC
>VOQK01012069.1:36400-49784 GCA_015052645.1 Benitochromis conjunctus
ACCGCTGGTTTAATCCTGAGTTGGCTTTTGGATGACCATAATCCCTTATTTTAACCCCAAACCTAGCTCTAGCCTCAGATAATATGCAGTCATTGTTTTTTTTTTGTCAATTCTTCTCAAACATAAGTCAAAGGAAATAATTTCTCAATTTCTCAAAATAATTCACAATTTTTTCAAAATGTTCATTTTGACTTTCTCCAAAACAGGCTCATGTTGAATTATCACCTTTGAAGACTTTGAGCTGAGAGGCCTGAGACATGAAAGCCACACTGTGACAGTTGTTTGAGTCAGGACAATCTGACTTTGAGGCAGCTTTTGAGCCAGTACTGTTTCTCTGTATCGATCTGTCTGTTCTTTTTTGGGAAAGGAGTGTCATTCATCACTATTCCTCTCTTGATGCTGCAGCTGTCTAGTTTACAGTGAAAACAATGGAGGCAGCCTGCCTGAAGTCCAGCTAAAGACAGGACAAGGCAAATACAATATGACCACCAAACTGCACACATTTTAGTCTTTTGAGTCAAGAAGGCGCAGAAATCGCACAAGTGGGTAAACACAGGAACAGACTGAAGAACCGGGCAGGAAAGAGCAGAAATTCTGGCAGGAGAACATCCTGTGAATCCTGCAAGATTCAGTCCGTGTGTTCCTGTACCAAAGCAAACACGAACAGCCTGTACTGTTTATTTACACAGAAGAAAAAGAAATGAATGTAAAAGGCGCTGAGTTCGGTTGACATCCTACTTAAAGAGGCATGCTGGACTGTAGCGCCTGTGGAGGGAATTTGAGGCCAGATTCAGGTATTTACTGCAGCACTCAACTAACATCTTTAGTCAGTGTTAGCTGCCCATATAAACATGTTTTTAAAAGATTTTCACCAAGTGAAAGCAGCTGGAAGACTTTGGATTTATTTACCATATTCTTTATAGACTTTAAACACCATCTGACCCAGACTAGCACAGCCAGATCAGTCATCACACCGAAAACACTAGGCCAGATTTAAACTATAGAAGTGAAATTTACAGATGGAGACAAAAATCAACAGAAACTGTCCCGTTAACATAATATATATTTTAAGCTTTGTAACTAACAGATCTCCTATCAAGCCTTTTATCCCTCTGTAATCACTTTAGCCACACTAGCAACATGGCTTGTGGGATTGTGATATCAGCTGAGTTTATTCAGTTTGCTAGCAACAAGCATTTTGTGATACATTCAGGAAGCACACTTTAAATTTTGGTGGGCACCGATGAATCCTTTTGGTGAGAAGACTGTGAAAACATCCTCAGCTGTATCAGCTGTAGGTGATTAATAGTAATTCGCTAAAGAATAATTTCCATTTTCTGCAGTTTTCTGCAGAACAGGCATCTGTACTTAGACAGGTCCAGGGTCCCTGCAACACACTGCCACCACACCCAGCATCTTCCCCATCACCTGATCCAACTCACCACCAGGTTGTGATTTTTTTCATAGCTGCACACAGCCGAATGTCCACAATGTACAGCTGCAGCTCTGACTACAAGATCACAAAAATCAGTCATCGACCTGGAATCACACCTGATTGGCTTGGGAGTGTCTGGGAGGTGGAGGCCAGGGATAAGAGATGTATATATTAGGACATCCTCAGGTCTCAGACAAAAAGCCGTCAGGTCTCAGGTCTCACACAAAAAAAATGTCAGGTTTCAGAAAAAGGTCGTCAGGTCTCAGAAGTCAAGTATCAGGTCTCAGAAATAAGCCGTCTGGTCTCAGAAGTCAGGTCTCAGAAATCAGAAGTCAGGTCTCAGGAGTCAGAAGTCAGGTCTCAGAAATAAGCCGTCTGGTCTCAGAAGTCAGGTCTCAGGAGTCGGGTCTCAGAAGTCAGAAGTCAGGTCTCAGAACGAACACTATCAGACAGAGAGAAGCTTCCTGCAGGTGGCGCTGTTGTCAGGTCCCAGCTGAATAGATTTCCAAATACATCATCAACGTGTGACAGTGGAAGAACGAAAGGTCATTAGCTGTCGCTGTTACGATCTAAGAGTAGTTATAAAACTGACATTCTCTGAATCTCTGGAAAACTATCTAAGGAGTATACTGATTTAATTGTGTTTTATTTTTGGAAACGTTTTCAGTGAATTATTTTAGTTCACAAGTTCTATTAGGTCAAAGTGCAGACTTGTGATGTCATCAGAAAGTGCGGAGAAAGAAAAAAAAAAAGAAAACAGTGCGAGGGAGAGCATCGGTTGCTGATGATTTGTTATGCTGCCTGTAAATTCCAAACTTGAACTGGGGAAAATAAAGTTGCCAAAAGCAGAATGGAGTCATGTCTCTTTGAGAGGGCAACACTACCATCTCACACTTCTGTTTAATCTCAACCAAACCGATTTACTCAGGACATCACATATTTGTAAAAGTGCTCCGACGTTTTCTGAGATGCTGGTTACCCACCAGCTCGATCGCTGACCGAGGGCGGTTTGAAAACAATGTACTGGGAGACCCGCTCAGCGATCGAGCTAGTGGACAACAGACGTCTCCGAAAATGCCGGAGCACCCCCGCAAATATGTGATGTCTTGATAAGCCGAGCAGATATTTTAAGTTTACACAGCTACATTCTCGCCTGAAAATATGTTAAAAGTTTATTTTGTGACCCAGAAAGAGTAATAAGAGTAATATTAAAATGGAGTAGCTGCCGCCATTGTTGGAAACTCAAATTGGCTGGGCCGCGCTATGAATTCTGGGATATGTTGGGCCACGAAGGATACACCCGACCCATCCTTCAAGTTCGGGGAAATGAAGGACGCATTTGTCAGCCGCATTTGTAGGAGTCTACGAATTGGGACAGCCTTCGTCGCGTCGCTGTGACGTAACCGGTCTACAAATGCGGCCTCCAAAGATTGCAGCCCCTGAATTGGGACACAGCTTCTATCTGATAGCGTTTGTTCTGAGACCTGACGGCTTATTTCTGAGACCTGACTTCTGATTTCTGAGACCTGACTCCTGATTTCTGAGACCTGACTCCTGAGACCTGACTTCTGATTTCTGAGACCTGATACCTGACTTCTGAGACCTGACGACTTTTTTCTGAAAAATGACATTTTTTTTGTGTGAGACCTGAGACCTGACAGCTTTTAGTCTGAGACCTGAGGATGTCCTAAAATGTACACCGTACAATTGGCAGAAAATGGATTTAGACAAACATATGTAATACGGGCAGGTCGGTGTAAGACTACACACGGAAAATGTGCATAGAAAGTGTGTGTAAAAATAGTTTTAAGAACACACACAGTTAAGAAATGAAGTTGCAAGACTATTTATGCGGTATGCATATGGGCCACTGTTATTCTTACCACAGAGACTATGTTAATGAATCAGTCATTCTAAATCTGTGTATCTGTGCTATCTGAACACTGCATAAGGAATATCTTGTGGTAGATCATCCAGAAATGTAGTGACAGAGGAGCATGAAAATTTTACAACTCAAAAACCGGAAATAAAAAGTGTCTAAGGAGGAAGCCACAAAGAAGGAGAAAAAAGTTTTGTTTGAAAGTTTTAATAGTTTGAATAGTTGCATGAATGGTTTTGTATGAAATATGTAGAACGTCTCTTTGTATTTTTCTGTTCTGTATAATTTTATTAGATACTGAAACCAAGTAGTGAAAGAGTACATTTCACCAGTACATCTATTACATTAAAGGGTCTATATTAAAATATCTCTGAGATTTGGGGTTATGTTTTTGTTTTTACTTATGATTTAGCCCATATAAAGCCAAAAAACCATTTCACAACTTCATAACATTTAGTCAATAAGAATCACACACTCTGATTTGAGCTCTATAAGCACCACCCATACAATCTGTTTCTCAAGTATGAAGTTACCGCTGGTGAATGAACTTCATTTACTACACCCCGTATTGTTAGTATGGGACACTGAATAAAGCCAAATGGATCCTGATGTTAAAGCAAAGCAATGAATCTTTAATGTGCACGCGTGTTGATAAGTCTTACCTGAGCCGTTTCACAGACCTGAACATGACAACTTAATAGCTGTGTAAGAAGTTTCATTAAACAGAAACTTAAAAGCTCTCTGATGCTGGAGTTGACCTGTACCAAACAGATTAGCTTTCTGTCATGCACACATAAAGGAAACTTCCCTTTAGAGCTCCATCACTTCGAGGTTTGGCTTGTGCTTTAGTTGCAATCCTCTGGTTCAGTGACATTGTGAAGCCTCTGTTCCCTGAATATGACTCCATATCTCTGCTGGCACACGGATTCAAGCATCAAATGATGACAATTTTCTTTGAAAACAGAAATTGTCTCACAGCAAGTGGATACACTGTCTGCAACCCCATTTCAAGTGTTCTACCTTCTGCATCAAATCCTTTTTGTTGCATCCTATGTTAGAAACTTGTAAAGCTGAGACTGCAGTGAATGTGCGTCACTCTGTTTGGTTTGGCAAGTGCATGAAGACATTTGAGGCCGGGGTCTTTCTGTGTGGAGTTTGCATGTTCTCCCCGGGTCCTCCGGCTTCCTCCCACAGTCCAAAGACATGCACTTAGTGGGGATAGGTTAACTGGAAACACTAAATTGCCCATAGGTGTGAATGTGAGTGCGAATGGTTGTTTGTGTATATGTGTTAGCCCTGCGACAGACTGGCAACCTGTCCAGGGTGTACCCTGCCTCTCGCCCTAAGACAGCTGGGATAGGCTCCAGTGCCCCCCACGACCCTGAAAAGAATAAGTGGAAGTGAATGGATGGATGAAGACATCCCGCTGTGCGGACGACTGATGCAACCTGGCCAAAATACATGAAGAACCTGAAGTGACAAGTGACAACCTGAAGAGCAAAGGGCTCACTTTGACTGCTGGGCTTTGATTTGAATGTTAAGTCTTATGAGCGAAGATTTTAGACTACTTGGTCGATATTTTTACACATATATAGTGAGTAGCAATTGTCTGGGTGAAAATGCGTTATTGATGTCAGAGGAAAATGTCTGATAGGAAGGCAACAGTGACTGAAATAACCACTTGCTACAGCCAATTATGCAGAAGAGCATCTCTGAACATACAGCATGTTAAACCTTGACGCAGATGAGCTACAGCAGCAGGAGACCACACTGAGTGCCACTTCTGTCACCTGAGGCTACAGTTCACACAAGCTCCAACAGAAGATGGAAAAAGTTTGCCTGGTCTGATGAGTCTCAGTATTTGCTTCACCATTTGGATGGTAGGATCGCAATTTGGCATAAAACAACATGAAACCTTGGATCCATGCTACCTTGATTCAGCACTTCAGGCTGCTGGTGCTGTAATGGTGTGGGGGTATTTTCATGTAGAGCCTTACGTGCGCCAGCCGAGCATCATTTAAACAAGTATTTTAAAGTATTTTCAGTGACCACA
The DNA here is from genome assembly GCA_015052645.1 of Benitochromis conjunctus. Classification (NCBI taxonomy): domain Eukaryota; kingdom Metazoa; phylum Chordata; class Actinopteri; order Cichliformes; family Cichlidae; genus Benitochromis; species Benitochromis conjunctus. Next base: position 41,768 of record VOQK01012069.1, read on the forward strand.
TCCATCTCTTTGTGATCATAGTGTACCATCTTCTGATGGCTGCCTCCCGCAGGATTCACATCCTCTCAACAACGCTAACAAAAAGTCAGGTTAGTGTATTTTGTGAGCATGTTTTTGATTTAACTTGGTGTGGAAAACTTAATATGGCTGAATAAAATTATTTTTTTACTGGATTTAAGTTTAAAAATGTGTGCTCAGTAGTAGCAGTAGTTTTGAATTTGTCTGCAGAGTTCACAGAGAAGAGGTATGAATCCCAGAAACGTAAGTGGACACACAATTCAAGCAGAAAACTGTGAGGCCTATTTTATGCTGCAACTCTTTCCTTGATAAGTAATCAAGCAGCTTGTACCGCATCTATTTTAAGAGGTTCTCAGAGTTAAACTTTCATGAAATTAATATGAATTTTTAATATGCGTCTGAGCTCCAGTACAGGGAGGATATAGCTTATGTAGAAAAAAAAAAGATATGTAATCTGCAGTTAGATTTTTACAGATTTCACATTCTGATTCAATAAAATACCATCAAATTTCCAATCCCACAAAAATAACTGACACAGTAATACAAACACCAGTGCCTACGTTAATAAATACTGCAGTTTATTAACACTAACCCAAATACTAAAGCTACTCTAATCACAATGCTGCTGTGTCACTGTGCTCCTCTCCAGCTTCCTCAGCAGGGCTGGTTTCTCGATGAAAATTCAGGCTTTTTAAGGCTCTTCTCCTCTTTTACCCCACATTCTCCTCCCTCCACCAGAACTCATCTCAGAGCGCGGCAGCCAGCAGAGTGAATATCAGCTCAGAAAGTGGAGGCTTTATTGAAATCGTAGCTTCTTTCGGTGCACTGACAGCAAGCTTCTGAATTGAATATCATCTCCTGAGGATTCCTAAATTGCCTCCAGTCATGTTCTCCCGGGTGACGAGAAACCCGGATGTGTTGCATTTGCTCCAACGGAGGGGTCGAAGTGTGACGTCTGACTTCAAAGCATCATACGAACACGTTCACCGTGTCCCCCGGGACCGAAATGTGCCGCTTCACCTGAACTAAAATGGACACACATTGGCTAAGTGGTTAGCCCCGCTGCCTCACAGGAAGGAAGTCCTCCATTTAAACCCGACCCGTCGAGTTTGCATGTTCTCTCTGTGTCGGCCTCAACACGGTCCAAAAACATGCAGGTCAGCTCAAGCAGAAACTTTAAATTGCCTCTAGGTGTGAATGTTGTCAGTCATGTTTCTTAACTCTGTGACAGAGTTTTCAGGGTGTACTCCCTCCACCCAGCCAGTGCATCCTGGGGTTTGCTTCAGCTCTTAATTCCCCCGCTGAACAGTCTAGAAAATGGATGGAAGTATGCACAAACTGCAGTTTTCTAAGCCTGAATGATGAGGTGATAAAATATAAACATGAGGAATATTTCATTTTCAGCCCCGATACACGCTGCCTTCAGGAAAGCGTCTTCAATCAAATAACTCAAACCAAATTCAATCAGTCTCTTTGGCAGCTGCTACAGCCTTCTTTTTATCCCATCTTTGAGAGTTTTGTGAGAGCCACAGCTGGCGCTCACGCCTAATAAAATCAAACCTACGTCAGCACACCACTGGGCCCATAAATATGTGAAGGTCCGAGGGGTTTTACTTCCTCGGAAGTCAACAACTCGAGGGGAAATGGACCGTGTATTTGGGAAACTGTGATGTAACATACAGAGATACACGCTGTGGGCAAGAAAAGAAGGAAACAAGAGAATGCAGCAAAGCTCTGCTCAGCGCAGCAGGCCTCAGGCCAGGATGGCTTCAAACATCCTCATGTTACAGCTTTGAAGACTCAGCTTTAGCTTCATGGATGCCACCATCTTTGTTTGTTTGGTGCATTTTGGGGGATTTTTTTTTCTTTGGAGCCAGAAGTGGGCATCGTTGTGAGATACCACTAGCAAGCTCTGTTAATGAGCTATATCCGCAGACTGCTAAGTAACAGAATTTTACTCAGACTTCTTGAACAGTCAGTACAATTAACCAAGCATGAATGTGTGTTATTTTCAGATAACTGCATTAAAAATGCCCCAAAAGGCACAGAGATTTTTCAGCTGCAGAGGCTGTCGCTTGCCACTTGTGTTGTTCACTATCTTAATTTAAGATTTAGCTTTTAAACATGTGCAAAATTAATACAAACCCTGAAGTCGGGATGATGGCTGCATTACTAACGCTCATCCCAGCCTGATGGTAAATGTTGAATTAGGAGAAATATGATTCTTTTGTGCCCATGCACATGAAATGTCAGTTTTAATTGCCAGACAGCACAGCTAATGTAGTTCAGCTCAAAGTATATTTCAAGCCAAGAAAGAGTAGACTGCTTTGTGCCACAGCCTCCTACCTCCTAATCTGAAAACAAGCAGAACCACGATTTGTGTCCACGAACAGTGAAAAAAACAATATCAACTTTATGATCATTTCATAAACTACCCTGAGACTGTACTGGAGTTGTGTGGTCTATTTTGTGGTTTATAAATAAAGTTGACTCACTTTCAGTGATCAAAAACATTATTTCAGGTTATCCTGAGTGAGGCATGAACACCTGTACCCAAATGCGCAGAAATGCATGCAAAGATATCAGAATAACGAGTCTCTCAAGGAGCCAGTAGAGATCAGTGGGTGTCATAAGGTGGGTGTTTTTGTCCTGAAATCTGCGAACTGATGCTTGACGATGATTTAAGAAGGAAACTGAAGCCAGCAGAATCAACAGCATTGAAAGTGTTTGTGCAGGATATTGTGTAAAATTGAATCTGAGCATGATGGATGCACGATGTTCTTAGAGAGCCAGATGTGCAGAATAAGCGCAAAAGCAAGAGGCACAAACATTTTTGAGCACACTAACCTTGTTTTCTTTTGACCTAAACTGACATAAATTTGCTTTAAATAATCTCTGGTACCATCTTCCTTGGTGGGAAACATTTAAAATTCAGACATTATGTGATATGTGTGACATATTACATTGATAGCAAAAACTGTAAAAAAAAATCTGATGTTCAAGCTTAAATAAGACTTCATATGTGAAATAATTGAAAAGAAAACTAGATAAAAAGTTGGTGCAAGGCTCCTAGCAGCAAACAAAAACTTTTTTGTAAGTGATAGATATGATCGCGGTGTATCAGTGTGATTGTAAAGTATTGCAGCGCAGGCTGAGTGGCAGCTTCTGCCTCTCTGGAGAAAGACGTGAAAGCATCCCGGAGCTTGCAGCAGAGGTTCTTCTCCCTACAATTAGCCTGTAATTAGGACATTATGATATACATGATGATAGCGCCTCCTCACCTATATCCTAAAAATCAGTCAGGTTCTTGCTTCTGTTGTTCATCTGCAAAGGCCAGCGTTCCACATCTAGGCATAATACCTGATTCTTTCTCTGTGTCTTTTCTTTAAGGAACAATTCTGATGGTCTCCTAAGCTGAAGTGAAAAATATTCATGCATTTACGTCACTAGATTATTGTCGTGCCCTGTTTACCGTCTTGGACAAATCATCTCTTTTACGCCTCCAAACGATACAAACACATTCTAGCATGCAAGCTCAGATCTCTCCTTACGTTAGCTTCCAATAGATTTTAGGATTATATTATTTATTTTTAAAGTACCCGTTTATTTCACTGTGTCTTTTTACAGCCTAGTATGGGACTTAATTTTCCTTTTTATTTTAGTCTTTACTGCTTCTTTTCTTTGTTACGGGTCAGGCTGGAATCAGGCCAGTGTGTGGGCGGGCTGAGCTCCAGGTCCTGCTAGATTCTGGCTGACTTCACCTGATGACCATCAATTATCTGCGCCAACTTCACCAACAAATGTTCACTAGATTGAATTCCCAGCTGGGACAGAAAGATTCTGACTGAACTCAAGTCCATTTTGGGATCTTCACTGATCTCACCATTTACCTCACTCTCAGCTGTGAAAGCATACTTGTACCTCTTTTGGAGCTCTTGACTTCAGCACACATATTAATATATATTGTACTTATTCTGCTTTTAACTCTGTTGGTTCTTTACGTAAACTTTAGCAACTGTCATCCTCCTGAGTCCTTCAAGCAGAAAATGGCAACGCAAAATAGTTTCTAGGATATTTTGTTCTGGACCAAAGTTGCCTGAACAACTGATTAACATTATCATCTCTTAAGAATTTAGCATCAGGCATGTTAAATTCACATTCAGTTTAGCATAATGTATATATCTTATTTCCCATCAGTGCAATAACAGAGTCTTGCAATCCGCCCCACTCTGCTGCTCTGAGCTTTTCTTTTTCACTGAGATACCATTTCCATTCATCATTTAAGTCCAGTGGAATCTACTTTGCCGCTTGAATTAAACCGCTGTCAGTGAAAACAACACTTTCTGCAAATATTCCACAGTAAAATCCTTTTGAGGAGGTGAAGGGATTATTCCTCCTGAACTGGTGGGAAGCTTTTAATGTAAAACAGATTAACAGCAAAGCGCAGCAGCAGCAAATTATCACAGCAAACTGGAGCAGATCAAAAACACCAAGGCTTCTCATTAAAATACGATCAAACATAGAGAAGTTCTCAAACAACTGCAATTAGAATGGAAGCTCTGTCTCTAAGAATAGCTGGCTAAATATAACCCTTTGGATTCAATGGAAATAAAGTTATCAGCACTCTGTTGCGTCATGTTCTCAGGACTCAGTTTTAGAGATGTGTAGACAGGTATTACAATAACTTCCCTGCAACTGTTAACAAACCATTCAGAGACTGGAACATAATGAAAGAGGACTGAAATTACCAGATTCAGCTAATGCCCCAATCTTGCACTGTGCCTCATTAAACATGCATTACAATTAACAGATTGTTTTATTTCATACACTAAAGCCTCTCTGCTGTTCCTTTAAATATAAGCTAGCAGCTCGTGAGCTAAACCTGCTTCAGGACTGTTTAACGTCTGCAAACTTCCAGGTATGTGAAAAGTCTCTTTACTCCTTCCTTTCAGAAAAAACTCAGTGATGTTTCAGAGAGTTACAGAGGTTTTTCTCCATCATATCTGAAAATACGACAAAAACAGATGCTGCGGAGTGCTTCTCTGCACTTTCCGCTCGATGTCTTTCGCAAGTTTCGCAAGATGGTGATATAAATTGTTCCAAAAACCTTTGCAAATCAGCAACATGTTCCTACAGGTTTAGAAAGAACGTCTTTCTGTCTGTAGAAAGTACTTTTACCTGAGAAGGGAATAACTATGCGTGTGTGTGCCGGGGGGGTATTAGACGATTGGGGAATTTAATTTTTCAATGTGATATTACAGCCTCGTCTCACTCTCAGGGTGTCAAATACTGTCTTTTGTTGTAGGCAGCTGGTGCCACAGAGGTACGTGCTGTGATGGCTTCACATGAAAGATGAGTCAGATACAGGGGGAAAAGGCAAAGTTCAAAGTCAGTATCTTCAAAATCAAATTCCAGGCATACAGATTTGGCTGGTTTTGGCAAACAATACAGGAAAGACAAAGGTAAACATCAGGTAAACCAACCAAACACCAAAAGCTCAAATGGTGGCATCAAAAACTGAGAAGGGATCCAAACCGTGGACAAGAAATAGATAGAAAGGTCACATCCTGAACTATGTTGCTCCCAAAACAAGCTGCCAGTCAATCAATGGGAATACCAGGGGATTACTGGTCTGTCCCAAAACCAATTACCCCTCCCTTACCAATGCGTCATTCCCCATAAACCACAGCATACTGTCAACAACACATAAAGCCTTAAACAGAGAAGCTTGAGGGGCTGATGGCGGATGTTATTGATGAAAGGTTGGCTGTTTCAACTATTTGCATATTATTGTGCAGGGTCCAATTCCTGCATTGAAATATGCTTCTGCAAGCTCTACAAGGGGTTAATGAGTCCGTGTAACAGCATCACATGACACAAACAGACTCGGTTTACAGCAGTAGGAACAAGATCCCTCTCTCAAGATACCTGAACGGCTTTAAAGCACCTGGTCAGGCAGACAGGCAAACAACCCTAAAACATCATTTTATTCTCTGCAGGAAACCACAACATTAGCCAGTCAGTCAAACAGGCAATCAACCTGAGAAAAGTAAGCAGAAAAGCCCCTGTGACATTTTCCTTTCTGCTCAAAGCTGAATAATATTCAAACTTTGGGGAATCAGAGTACAAGCACAGAACAGGCACATAAACGCCTTTTTTCCCCACAAGTCCCTTCAATGCTTCTCCGTCGCTTTTCTCCTCCTCCTTCTCTCTTCTTTCCCTCCTCCCCTCCCCCCTTGTTATCTCTTCACTCGTCCGTGACATCTCTCGCTGCTTTCTGATGCTCCGTCTGTCGCCCTTGGATGATGGATGGGGTGATGGACGCTCAGTTGCCACAGTAATTTGATGGATGGTTTAGCAACTGATACGAGCACCGAGAGGGTGCAGCACCGCGTATAGTAAGGCACTCTCCTCCCGGTGTCTTTGGGTCCTTGACTTTGAACTCAACAGGCCTTAGAGAGTCACTACTCCTTCTGTAACAAACACCGCTGACCCATGAGCCAGGCGCCACACATCTATCCAGTCATACCATTGCTTTTGCTGACACCGCCGCTTTGATGAAGCGAGACAGCTGCAGAGCTGGAGCAAGGATAACAGTCTCCATCTCAATGCAGACAAAATAAAACAAAGATGATTCTTGGCTGGAGAAGCACCAGAAAAAGAAGAGAAAGCTAGACACGTCCCATTCTACACTGCTTCATAACTCATCCTATCCACATGTCTAGTTTTACACTTTTCACCTTTGTGCACACATTCTAGGATCACCCAGGTAGCTCACTGTCTGCAGCGATAGAAGTTAACTTGGCCTCTTTGATGTGTAACGCCTCTTTTCCATTTGTACCTACTCATCTCAGCTCGACTTGGTTTTTAGTGGTTTCTATTGGATGGCAGTACCTGGTATCAGGTACTTTTCTTGTGTGTGCTCAGCTGGGATTCCAAGCAAGCTGAGTCAATTGGGAAATGTGACATTAACAGAGTGCATGCCACCAGTTGGGCAGTCAATGGCATCACTCGATGAGTCATGAGAGAGAGACTCCTTCCCAAAAATCCAAACCATAATTTTTGAAACCGGCACAACACCGTAGTCCCCAAATTTGACAAAAAGTCATAGAACGAGTTCCACCATAGTTGTTTTATGTTCGTATCGCATACAAATTATGTTATGGGACTTTCAGCATTGCTACAACGACCCCACGCACAGTGAGGTGGTACTCAACTGTGGAGGAAACCAACTGAAACCGAGTCAAGTCGAGTCGAGCAGGTACTAATGGAAAAGAGAAACCTTGGCAAAATGGACCACACACCACTCCTAAGCACAGGGATTTTCTTTTATTAGACCACCCTCACTAACTTCTAAAACCAGTCACTCTAACAACTGAAATGTGACTGAAACAGCTTAGTTCAGAAAATCTTTCAAGAGCTACTGCTAGCATGCTTTCAAGATATAAAGAGTTAACAGCCACCAGAACACTATGGTAACATCTGCTGTCTTTACTTCTAGAGGAAAACAATGTCTAGACATCAAACTTCCTCCTTTTTAGCCATTCATGGTTCTCAAGCTGGCTGTGTGAACATTGCTGAACCAGAAGAGAAACTGTGCAGCAGCTTACTGAGATCACAACATCATATCAACCCACACAGTGAAACATTAAATGATGACAATAACTCAGCAGTCCCATCTGCCAGGCTTGACAGTTGTTCTGGTGGAAATGCGGCTTTAATTCAGGTAAATGCAGCATTGCTAAACTGTTGAATTTTTAATAAAAGTACGAAGAATGTCTGCATTTTAGGCAGACTTATATATGAGCACTCATTGTTTTTTATCACACTGACAAACCAGTTGGCATCTTCCCTAAAGTCAGGACATAACTGTCCAAAGGTTTAGTGAAAGCACTGCCCACCTGGATGTAGAGCATCCATGTCAGTCTACATCCGTTTCTATTCTTTCTCAATGTGAGTATAGAAATAAAAATTAAAGAGATTTAAACTATAGATTCAT
>VOQK01012069.1:49804-60379 GCA_015052645.1 Benitochromis conjunctus
GATTTAAACTATAGATTCATCTGTTTCTGCCCCATTGTCAAACAACTGTCTGATGATTTCTTAAACCTCTGTGAAACTGTGCGTTTGTTTTTTCTTTTTTTGTGTGTGTCTGTGTCCATGTACAAAAATGACAAAATATACATTAATTAAGTTTTGTGGTTTCTTTTCTCAAGTTTTCTATTACATTAGTGCGCTTTGAAGTGACTGACATTGTTGGATTCGAACATTTAGTGTTTAAACTTTACATCAGAATCAAGTGTGTTTTTTAGAATACTGGCTCCTGTCAGCTGTATTTGACAATATCAAAAATAATAATAAATGAGGATGTTTATGCACATCGTGTGACTTCAGTTCAGGAGTCTTGAGGTGAGGAGGAAGAGGATGACATTTTATCCAGATTGTGGTCACATTGTTTCTTTCCTTCGCATTTTCACTTCTTTGGATAAGGAGACCTCTTCTCAGATGATAAAACATTGGTATAGGTGCAGACACGAATTAAACATTAGCCTGCACTCCGTGCAAACGCACATGAGTTCCCCCTTCTTTGGCGTACAACATATCTGGCTGGTCTCGAGCCACTTACACAAAACATGATTAGGAAGAACATCAGCGTCGATCTCAGCTACTGTATTCAAGACGGCAGGGCAACATGATAAACCAGCGCCTGCTCCTATTAATTTTTTATACATTAATTATAAGTTTATGATAATCCAGCAATTTGCTGAAAGACGTAATTACACACTAATCAATGTTTAGTTATGAGTACTATTTCTTTCTATTAAATAAACTCAAACATGACTGAGTGTACCGTTAAAAAATATCTTTAATAAAGTTTAACTGTGCAACAATCCATCTGAATATATCCCTGTTTTCTTAAATATGGTTGTGGGTTTCTTAAACTTTTTCAGTTAAATGGCTCGTTACACAGCAGCACCTCTGTCACACACAAAACCAGTTATTTAGTCCACAGTGAAACTCTTAAACGCATACCTGTATGAGCTGCATGCATTTAAATCCATGTTATTGAACTTTAGTTAAAGTAACTGATGTCACACAGAAACTAAGTTTTAAAGAGGCCTGTTATCATTTTAAAAATTAATCTGACCTGCAGTTTATTATCACTGCTGGGCATTAATGTGACCTTTATTATCACTATTGAATGTAAATGTGACATTTAATATCATTAGAGAAGTTTATGGTAGACGGACAGCCCTTTTTTTTTTCGTGTTTAATCATAAAGGAGAAAATGTCTGCCAGTGTACTCATAAAGCAGCTTCATTACTGTTTTATTGGAAGAATGTAACATTAATTTGTGTTACAAAAAAAAGATGATTTTATAGTCTTAATTTTGCAAAGCTTTAAACATAATTAGAATTCATGCAATGTTGCTTTATTGCAGCATGTTAATGCGACATTTCTCTATCAGACTGTGACCAACAAACAAGACTTTACAGTAATTTTCTGCAATAAATGGCTTTTAAGAAAATCTGCAGGTATTGTATTTTTTGCTGACTTTTTTCAGGCTGTTTTGTGTTTTAGGGATTTCTGTATTTGAGGTTCATTAAAGAGGTCAGGCACAGTCTAATCTTTTGGGAACACAATCACATAAACCGTCGTCTGCTTTGCTGCTGTCGAGGCCTTAAGGAGAACCTCGCTGTTTTCCTTTATCGGGAATGGTGAGAGAATGTAGGAAGAGGAACTCCCTGTAGGAGAATTAACATGAGAATGGGGATGGCTATGCTCTCCCTAATTTCCATACTACATGTTTTATATTTTGTATTTGACATCTTTACCTCCTGGGAGATTAATTCTGTATGAGGCATACCTGCTCTCACAAACATTCCTCAACACAGTCAAAACAGACCATCGGCTGTGTTCACAGTGAAGGAACATATCACCCATAGCAACAGTCACTCACAGATGTGTTTTAATAGTCTTTGGAAAACACTGGAGCTTTATTCTACAGAGGAGCATGCTGTGTGCCTTTCAGTGCCAACTCCCATCTTGGAGGATATATTTATGAATATTCACCCTAGAAAAATTAATCATTGTTTTTGAAAGAAATAACACCGATTTACAACATGTTTGCTCCAGATGAAGTTTAGTCAAGGTGGCTTTGGGAGAAGCAAAAACAAAACAGACACATAGACTTGGCTCAGTCCGATGTGTTCTTGCCCTTGGGTGGCAGTCTTGTTTTGCCATCTGTGGTTTGGGTAACCATGGAACAACCCGAAGTGCATGCTCTGCCATCAGCTGAAACCTTGTGTGTGCACTCAGACAAAACTGCATGTTTTATTCTTGCAAACTTGGCAGCCATCTTGGCAAGCACCTTGGCAACACCTCTGGACATTCCTTTTGGGTTCCCAGGTAAATAAACTGGGAGAATGTTATTTCCGATCACTGTGATTAGCATAGCATAAACATTACATGATGGAATCACTCACCAAATCTGAGAGAAACCATTTAAAGTTTGGTCAGTTTGCTTCAACATATTGTTAAAAATTTGTTTTGCCCATAAAATCATATAGACCCACAATATTAAGTTACACAACATTATAGCTCCATTAATGCCTCAACCCAGAGTGCTGACATGATTAAAATCTCTGCTTATCTCATGATTGGAAAATGGTGAATGGACTGGTTCTTATATAGCACTTTCTCTACTGGAGCACTCAAAGTGCCTTTTAGAACATCCCCCATTCACACACATGCCTACAAACACTCTTTTCTATGCTCTTTCAACCATTGCTGAACAAACATCACAAATGCTGTGTTATGGATACGCTTAGCCAAAAAATGTAGACTTACCTACATCCTATTTATACCCTGCTGACGTTTGCTCACTTACAAAGAAATGAAAAATCAATATTTTTTCTTTGTAATGGAGAGACAACAATTATCAATAAAAAACAAAAAACTACTGAAGAGTCTGGGTCTTCCAGCATGACAATGATCCAAAATATTCCACCAAGACAAAAAAGGAGTGGCTGAAGAAGGAGCACATTAAGGTAATGTCTCCACATCTCAGTCTTATAGAAAATTTGTGGAGGGAGCTGAAGGTTTTGAGTTGCCAAGCAGAAGCCGAGAAACCTAAAGTATTTAGAGAGTTTCTGTAAAAAGGAGTGGGCCAAAATCCCCGGTGAGCAGCGTGCAAACCTGGTGACCAAATACAAGAAATGTTTCACTGCCGTGCTTGCCAACAAGGGTTTTTCCATCAAGTCATGTTTTGCTTCGGGATCAAATACTTATTTCACTCAGTGACATACAAAATCATTCATAACTTTAATGTAATGTTTTTTTCTGGATTTTCTATTTAAAATTGTATCTGTCTCTATTAAAATGAAACCACCACAGAATTAAGAGACTGTTTAGCTCTTTGAAGGTGTGCAAACTTACAAATTCAACAGGGGATCAAATAATTATTTCCCCCACTCTCTGTTTGCAACCACACAATTCTAAGTCACACACAAAAACAGTGAGCATGCGTAGATTGGCTCAAATGCTTCCCCAACACATCGTCTCTCCCAACTCATCACATAGAGATCAAAAACTAAAACCAAGAGTCAAGTCAAAGTTTAGGAACTATATATTAGGTTTAATTGATTACTTCGTAACGTGTTACACCCAGCATGGGTCACAGTGAGAAGCTGGCGAGGTTTTCTGGCTCGTAACGGTCAGCACAGCCGCAGCTTTGTCATTTAGGAATTCTCCCATTGATTTCTATTTAGATTTCCAGGTTTCTCTCCTATAATGGCTCTGCTATAATATTAGAGCATGTTAACAATGTCTTCATTATGATTATAGTCATCAGTGTAATACAAAACAGAATTAGGTGATTAGCATTACAGAGCATTTGCAGAGACCATTAACGTCACCATCTATTATTTATAACATTAATGTAATGGCATTAATATGGAAGACTTACATAAACTTTAATTATATTATCACTATAACATGAAGCCATGCTTATGCAATATTGAGGACCTTTATAATGCCATTAAAAATATTTTTTAATATATTTGTGGTCGTTACTTTTGAACAATTCTGTCAGCCATAATGCATTTTGTAATCTTAGTGTGACAGACTTTCAGTGTCTTGAGCTTTTTGTTTGGCTCTTGCTGAAGGCAGATGTGCTGCAAACCTATTCCCATTGAGATTCCAGCAGTGATTAGCTGGTAGATAAACACCAAAAGGCTTTGCTTTATAGCGCTGCCAGTGGGTGAAATGACAGAAAATGGAGGAATAACGAGCTAAATGGCTGAAAGATGGAGGTTTTATTGAACCGGGGTCTGCTCGCAGTGGGTCATCACACTGTTTTGTTTGTTTGTTTGTTTTCTGTCAGGCTTTAATCCTCCCTGAAGGGAAAGCGTCTCATTACAGGAACAGAGATTCTTACAGAGGCACATTATGCCATACTACAATGCAGCACAAAGACAAACAGCTGTTTTTGAAGTAGGTGAAGAAAGAAGAGGCATTTTGTGTGTGACAAAGAAGCCTGGAAGTGGCCCAGCCTAACGGATCTGTTTGTGCTGCTCAGATGGTCTGGAAGATGGAATCCTTTCTTTTAAGAGCTTACTGAGAGAATTTGCTTCATACTGATTTTTTTATGACTGTAACGGCTCCTTCAAGTGTTTCCTGCTTACTTTAGTTTTTAAGCATCAACTGGATGCTAAGCTGAGGGTTATAATTTTCTGACCCATTACTTAGTATGCGAGTCTATGATGGCGTGTCAGTAAATAGCCATAGCCCTGCTGCTTGCTGCTATTTATGGCTCTGTTTGTAGGCTCTAAAAATCTGGTTAAGTTCTGAATACAGCATCATTATTTTTAGTGCCACCGCAGTATAAATCTTGTTAATGCATTTTATGCCGCTGCTAATCGGGCTTGCTAATGCTACCACCAGCTATGTGTGAGAAACATAAAGTGGGGCTTTGGTTAGGCAGTGTCTTTGTACTTGGCACAGCAGCTGCCACCACAGTTGGTCTATGAAATAAGACCTCCTATTGCCAAACAATAATGTGATTAGAGGGCTAAAAAGAAATGTTATTGTACAGTTCCTCTATAATGAACAATTGCTTAGTAAGAGATTAGGAGCTGGACAGCCACAGAGGAACACTTTGCCAAGGTTGGATTGCTAATTGACCAGTGATGGAGCCAGTTTTTATTGGGCTGGCCAGGATGAGCTCAGCATTTATATTTGGTGGCACAGAAACTGATGGATCAATATACTTTTTTTGTGACAATTCAATGGAGGCCAAATGGTTTGGTCACTCCTACAACTCCTATGGGCACAACTAAAATCTCCATGTCCATGTGGTTCCACTGTAAAAACAAATATATAAATAGGGCGATAGTGGGATACTTATCATAAAATAAGAAAAAGATCAAGGCGTTGTATGAAACTGAACTGCAGGACACCACGCATTAGTCAATAATTCATCCATAATACACTCAAATATACAGATGTTTGGTGAAATACAGCTGTTGTTGAAGCACTTGCAAAAATATTATTGAAAATGTAAACTAGCTCAAGAGCTAGTTCTTGATAATTAAATTGCAAATATTGGACTTAAGTCAACTCTGACTTGATTTCTAAACCCACTTGTTTCGAGTTTATTGATACATGTCTCATATGGTTGTTAAGACAACTTATCTAGCATCAACATATTTTAAAGACCAATAATTACATACTGCAAGTTGTTCCCTACAACATATAGTCATCCCTGTTACAGAAACCCATTTAGCCCCATGAAACAGTGAGTGACATAAGAAGAAAATGACACAGTCAAGTTGTGTGCTAACATCACCATTGGTAGGTCAAAGGTATATTGGTATATTTTGCATTTTGTACGTTTCTGCCTAGACTGAGAATGTCACTCTTACAAATGGAAACCAAAGTCTCCTCCCTCGTTGTCATGACTACATTTACCCTTGGCCACCACAGTCTATTACATTTCACATCTTGCATTTTATTCTGAGAAAACGCTAACATTGAACCCTGTTACCACGAAAAGAAAAGAAACATCTTTGCAAAAACTAACTATTATTCAACAAACACTCTTTGGTCCAAAGTAAAAAAATATGCTATTGAAATGTTTGCAAGGTTTTTGAAAGTTAAGGAATAATTCATATGTCAGGTCTTACATGACGTATTAATTATTTTACAATAGAAAGTGGGAAGTAATGTTGAAGCATTCTTAGAGGAACACCGCCTCAGGAAACATTTGGTTTATCCTCATCGGTCAGTTAACAGTCATTAACAGGTCCTTACTGCTGCTGCAAGCCTGGAAGCTTAAACAGAACAGTTCACTTGGAGATTCGAGCTCTCTTCTACTGCTGTCTGCATTATGATGTAGCACTTGAAATTGCATCATTTCTACACAGAATAAAAATTCTTGCTCTCAGTCCACCGCTCCTACGGATGCCTTCCTTTTCTTTCTGCAGTTTTGAGGATGTAGGAAGAATGAATGTCTCTGTCAGATGAAGCTGTTTTATCACTTATGAAGGGGACAGAGGGATGTTTTTGTCATATAAAGCTGTTCCTTTCGGAGGTTTTGGAGGAGGAGGATGGAGTGATCCGAGGATTAATGTTTCTGTCAGAGGAAGCTGCTCTACAAACAGACAGCAGCCTCTCCACTGCCTTCAGGCTCAAACAAGGGTTTTAATATGAGAGCGACGCTGTAACAGAGACATGGAGAGCGTAGCCAGCAACTGTTTGTAAATATAAAAATATGCATGTGCTGCTTCCTGGATGTATTTCATGCCCAGCTCATTCATTGTCTGTAAATAGAACCGTATCCTGTTTTTAAAAAAACGTATCATTCAAGCAAGACAATCTCACTCTTAATCTGAAATCTGTCCTTCCACAGTGTTCGGGATGATTTTGGCAGCTGATGTGATGGAGTCTTCATGAATTATCTCGGTGTAACAGCGCGCATACGTTCAAGGAAAGAAAAAAAAACATTCAATATTTAAAGATGGGAAAATGGAGGTATTTCATCATCACGACTCCTGAGCCCATTTTCTTCTTCACAGTTTCCTGACCAGAGATTGTGTGCCATTATTCCCATCATTGAATCATAATTAACTGCCTAATTGTTCCTTCTTTTCACTGATGTACAACAGGTTTTCACTGATTTTTACTGTATAATTTAATTTTTTTGTTTGGTATAATTGGAATTTGATTCTCACTGAGCTGCAGATGTCATTGGCAAGTTTGTGTGCATCAGTGAGACTCTGCCGTAAGACTGTTGAGGAAGAGATCAGTACCAAAATCATATTTTACAGACATGTAGTAAATGTATCGCACCAAACCAAAAAATGAATAAATAAAGGAATTTCCATGAGCTTAAGAACATCCTCATGTAGAAAAGAAAATCTATGCATTCATATTCAGATTGTATTCTATGTGTAGGAACACACAGGAGTGCAGCTGATGTCACACCACATGCACACAGGACTTGTTGTAACACCATTTAGGCTGAGCAATAAATAGAATCGTATTTTTAATTATGATCATGAAGAAAACAAAAAAACTTAATGTAAAATAATTTTTGTTTCTTTAGCCGGCAATAAGTTGGATTCGTTCCAGGTGGGTGATGGGCTCCGTCAGGGTTGCCCTTTGTCACCGATTCTGTTCGTAATTTTTATGGACAGAATTTCTAGGTGTAGCCAAGTGGCTGAAGGCTTTCACTTGGGTGGTCTCAGAATCTCATCTCTGCTTTTCGCAGATGATGTGGTTCTGTTGGCTTCATCGGGTGATGGCCTCCAGCTCGCCTTGGAACAGTTCGCAGCCGAGCGTGAAGCGGTGGGAATGAGAATCAGCACCTCCAAATCCGAGGCCATGGTCCTCGGCCGGAAAAGGGTGGAGTGCCCACTCCGAGTCAGGGACGAGTTCCTGCACCTTATTCACGAGTGACGAGAGAAGGGAGCGGGAGATCGACAGACGGATTGGTGCAGCGGCTGCAGTGATGCGGACGCTGCACCAATCCAAAAGCTGGAGGAGGTGGCTGGGGAGAGGGAGGGATGGATGGATGGATGGATGGATGGATGGATGGATGGAGTCTAACTTTATAAATCCAGTGCATCTCAAAAGTTTCTTTTTTATTCTTGGCATCAAGGACTTTTAGAGACAAAGAGGTAAAGTCCACACTAAGAGGCTGGTGGGCACAGGACCTGCAGGATTGGTATCTCAGGACAGAGCAGTTTGTATTCCCTTCGGGGATACACAGACTTACTGATCAGTTGTGTTTGATAACTAGAAATCAATATAGATTCATTTTGGTTATTTGTTTTGCCATAATTAAAGATCCACAGATTCTTGGCAGGTAAAGCCTGAGTATTATATATTTAGAAGCCAATGCAAGAATCAGAGGAATGCGTATGTTGACACACAACTCCAGATCTACACCAATTCTGCCTGAAATTTGGTTAAAAAAAAAAAAAAGCTGACACTAAAGCCAAAACATTCCCATCTGTCTTTAGTGTTGCACTTTTGTGTTTGTGTTACTGTGATTTGTGCAACAACCAGCTGCTCCAGACAAAAAGCCCCTGGTGAGATTAATAAAGTTGCATGTATTGTATGTTGTTGCATTGTTTAACCCCACATATCACAAGCATCATTTAAGTCGCACGGTCTGCCATATGTCCAACAGTACTGCCATGTCCACTGGGATGGTAGCATAGCAGAAGACAGAGTTGCTCTGTTCACCTCCCTCACCTTTCGTGCTTTAACCACTGAAGCCTGAGGCTGTTTTAAATTTCCACCTGTGAAGCATCCTAAGTTTCAGGCAGTAGCGGCTCCACAACTGTGAGCCTAAAATCAACAGACTTTCCATCTATGGCTGAGAGACACAAACGAAACAACTAATAAACAATGAGTCTCTTTGTATCAACTTTAAAGCCATGCTGACATAAAAAAAAAGTACAGAAGAATTCAATAAAAAATATGTCCATAAACACTGATGTGATTGAACCTAAAAACTCTCAACAGCAAATCTGCTAAATCACGACCTGTTTTATTTACAAGGATGTACGAGAGAATAAAAAAGATGAATCCAAAGTAAATAATATTCTGTTGGCAGTGTTTCCCAAGACAATTGGGAAAACTTGATTTAAATTAAGCCTTAAACTTTAAAGCATCTATAATCAAATTTCCTTCAATCATCTTTGAGTTATTTTATATTTAAGTTAGAGTTTATTTTGGCTCCACAGAGTCTACAGACCCGAACCAAGCTTGCTAGCCGTGGCTAATAACTTAGCATTCCACTCTCTCAACCAAATAAATGTATCGCTCCAGAATACACAAATAAAACATCACAGACATCCAGTCTATCCTGATTGCTCCAATACTTCATTGTTACAGAAAGCATGTACAGGCATAGTGGAAAGCTGAGTATGTACTAATGATTGCCTCATGATATGACAGCCACACTGTAGCTCACGACTGAACTGTGAGGGGAAAATAGCTAACAAACTGGAGTCTGTTTTTTCTGGTAAATGTGTTGCGTTCTAGTGTGATCTGTGGCTTTTGGGTTTTTGCTTATTAGAGTTTTTACTTTGCTTTTTATTGTTATCCTTGAGCTTTAGTTTTGATTACTATTGTAAGCTTTCTATTATTTCATTCAGAGTCGTCATTCTGTTGTCAGTTCGCTCTTGCTCTGGTATCTATTCGTCTAGCCTCCTTAATGTTTTCTTGTTGTCAGATCCTTGTCTCTCTTAGATGTTTTCCAGTTTAGTTACTTCCTGTTTTATTTTGTAAATCCCAGTCACCCGTGTTATTGATTTGATATTACTTCTTTTGTATCATTTAGCTTAATTAGTTTCAGGTGTTCCTCATTCCACACTTGTTTCCTCTTCCCTTCACTGCCATCAGTGTGTCTGTGTGCACATAGTCCCAGTTTCCATCTGACCTTTTTCAGCACGTCTGTTGTCCTGACCTTGTGTTTTCCCTATTTCACTGAGTTCTGTTTGCTTTTGTCTTATGGACTTTTGGACGATGTCTCACATAATCATAATTTCATATTTTAGATGTTATGCTAATTATTAATTCAAAATAATATTTTTTTCCCCCCAGAAAAGGGGGATTCAGACCTTCTTCTCTTGCATATAATTTCCACTTATGGCTGATAGATAGATTTGGGGGCAAACTCCAGAGGGTGGCAATCAGGATTTTTGGCAGCCAAAGCAATGCATGGAGAGTTAGGTTACTGCACATAAGAATTGTGCAAACTGTTCATTTTTGTTGCATATGATGGTGTTAAGTTACAGGTTTGGCTTTTTATATTTGTTTGTTTTTGTAAAAAATAGTTTTATAATGTAAAATCACTGTCATTAATTGCAATAGTGAAATTAACAATGACAAATGCTAAATCCTTGAAAGTAAAAGCCTAGTTATTTCTGATTTGCATAACACTGCTAACTGGACTGCACAATCTCACCACTTAGATGAGGGGAATTTTAGTCAAGCTTTGGAACTGTTTGGCCTCCCGTACGATTTTAGGGGTTGGTGGATGGGGTTCGTTAGGTACACCCCTAGCCAAAGGCTTTACTTCTGAACGATTGCTGTGATTGTTGG
>VOQK01012073.1:22860-37934 GCA_015052645.1 Benitochromis conjunctus
CACTTTCTTTAGACCAGCTTTTCAAATATTTTCAAAGAAACACAATATCATGCCATGGAAAAAATATTATTTTAGAAAAAAAAAATGACTTAAGCAGGCTAAATCAAATCAATAACAGTAGCAAATGAAGGCTGGTTAAGACAAAGTAGACTTTTTTGACATGCTTAATGACTTTAAAATATTTAATTTCAAGACAGTAATCATTATAAACCAGATACTGATGCTGTGACATGTATAATGTTTGTAGGGGGGGGGAGAATAACTAGCTAGCCTAGGTGTGACAAAGTCTTTCTGGAAAGACTCTAAAACAGGGATGTCAAACTCATCTTACATCGGGGGTCAAATACAAGCCATTTTGATGTTAAGTGGGCCGAAACTCGCCTTTACGCCAGTCTAACAAAGTTTAACTACACATTAACTCTCCATTGTACGAAACAGACCTTCCTATTGTATATAGTGAAAAAACAGGAACTTTTCTGTCATCTAATTATTTATTTATTACTTCATTATTTTTGTGTAATAAGAATAGCTATGGGGGAAGTCTTTATGAGTAGGAAAAACTATAAAACTTTTGAAAATACAGTTAAAAGGCCTACATTTATCCTCTATCCTTCACATTTTCCAATGCCATCCATTGGCCAGATTGGAGTTTTTGCCAAAACCCTGGAGCTAATTCTGGCCCCAGGGCCTTCACATCCATGCTGTATAAGATTCGTTTATAATGTGTCTCATAAATATGCTCTTTACAGATTTTCTCTTGATGTAAAAGCTATTTAAAGTTTCATAATTGAGTAACAACTGTACAGTAAATAGCTAAATCCTGGTATGTTCCAATGAGATAAAATGCTACCTGTAACTCTCTGTAAAAGATCATAATGACAAGTAATATAACCAACAAGTAACTTCCACTTTCTGGGCTTCTGGGTTTCTTAGGAGATGTTTGCTTTGAGTTTCTTCCAAAAACTAAACGTTATGAGTTTAACCTCATTCTTCTGAAAATTATCCTCGTGTTTGTATAGGAAAGGTTGAGATGACAGATATAGATCCATTTTTTTTTTTTTACCTTTTTAAGGTTTCCATTATAGCAAAATGCATTTCTTTGAGTTTTCTCACATGTATGTACATGTCATGTAGACATTGCTTAAAAACTCTCCGCCATATTTGCTGTGATACACCACCAGTTGCCTGCCCTTTATTGGGTGAAATATTCACTAACTACTAGTCAAGAGGTAGTAAAATTTGAAAGTGTGAAGCACACCGGCTATGGAAAACTGAAAGTTGTGCCTCTTTTACTTGAAATGGCAACAGTCTCCATTTCCGGTTTGTGTAGGACTTTTTGGTTTCACTACAGCTGAGAAAGCAGCTGGATGGCGTTTATAGACAAGTCCATGACCTCCTTTCAAACCACAATTTTAGTCACAAGGAGGATTTTGTCCTACCGTAGGGGGGAATACACATTTTTCCTTAGCAACAGCTGGTTGCCAGAGGGCCACTGATCAATCTGTAGGTCTGTATGACTGGGGGGCTTTAGCAATTGTTTTCCCAGTGACTCCCATCAACCTCTAGTCACCACTCTCAACCATTCAGGGAAAACTCATTTTTCTTGAACGATTGGTGGTTGTCAGTTGGATCTCACTACTCTCCAGGCCTAAATGACTGGAGTCTTATTCACTTGACCCTACATTGTCACCATGACTGTCACACATCTAAAATAGCAGACAGGTCACATGCTTAGTGTTCACATGTCCACATAACCTAAAAAAAGGGACATCAAAGCACCATGAAACGCTTTACAGCGTGCACAGCATGAAATCAAGTAAGAAAACATCGGGTAGAACAGATCGAGGGTTTAGGTTGCGATAAGTTGGACACATAGCATCCTGGGATTCTCAGTCAGATCCAGATTTGGCTTAAACAACAACATGGCAATGGTAAAAAATGCTCAGCTTGAGGCTCCAGAAAAGGATTTCACAAACCAATGGGTTAAATCACAATGGCGATATCCATCATTTACAGGCAATCTGTGGGCTTGCCATCGCCATAAGTGATCACTCAATTAAGACCACTGAGTATGGGAATTGCTAACCCCTGCGAACTAGTATATTCTCACATATGTGGAACTGCAGCTTGTATGCTGAAAAATATTAAACAGCCCACTTGGCGGTGTCGAGATTCACCAGATTAGTCATGAAGAGCCAGTTTACTCAGTTCTCGACAGCTTTTAGCGCCTGTTAGTTTTGATTTACAAAAAAAAAATGAATAGCTTTTATGCTTTCACTGTTATTTCCGCTCTCATCGTAATACTTTAGCTTTCAGATGAGTTAGAGTTTTGCCCATCCAATGCTAAGAATACGCAGAATCAACACAATTATCAGTGAAAACTGCTTGATTTCATAACTTAGCTGCTTTACACAACCCACAGATTAATGTGGGATAATGAGGAATACTATCTGACTCCCACTTCATACCAGCAAATTAGGTTAGTTCACTAAAATACTCAAAATATATCAAAGTACCCAATGCATAGAGCAGAAGTCCAGTTTATGGTTGGCCTACTTTGAGGCTTAGCTAATGAAAAAGCAGAGAAAAAAAACAAAAAAATAAATCCATACCCAAAAAATGACTGTGCCCCATGCAAATATACAAATAATAAGCACACGGTCCTGTGCACACGCGCGCATGTAGCCATTCAATTCTGCATGGCATTACAGCTGAGTTCCCCCATAAGAGGGGAGTTAATAGTGTACAAAACTGCCTCTGATACAATCAATTATGTCAACTACAGACACAGTGATGCTGATTCCAGCGCCACTGATGTTGTTTTCCTCCCTTTGATTCGTCTGTCTTCTCCTTCATACTACCTTTTTTTGCTCCCCCATTGCCATCTCCCTCTCCTACTCCCTGTCACTGCTCTAAACCCAGTACTGTCACAACGGATCCATCAAAGGCATGCCTTAAAGCCAGAGGCGGCGCGCGGCAGAGTTTGTGTATGGGTGTGATTGTGTTTGCGGGTGAAGAAGAGAGAGAGGGGAAGGGAGAAAGTTGTCCTGTACAGTACAGAGAACAGCCACCTCAGCAGTGAGTGATGCTGCATTAAAGCGGAGGCAGACAAACAGGCAGCAAACGACTCTCATGACCTAGATTTAAACCCCCATGAACGAGCTGGGCTTGGTTAGCAAAAGAAAATGCTTAAAACCTCATCTTACATTTCAGCTTTATTATCCATTTGTCAATTACTTTTCTTCAGTTCTGTTCTCTCCATCCATTTATTTTCATGCCCCACTGCTATTCTCTATCCAGCCTTGTTTACGTCTTTGCTTGCACCCTGTCTCTATGCTTTTTTTTCCCGTCTTTCTTACATGCTCACATCCTCTGTCCTGTCTATCCTCTGCCATCCACTTCCCTGTGTTGCTCTATAAACATTTAATATTCTTATCATCCTCAGGTGCTCTACACCCACTGTTTTCCATTTTAAACTACCGTAAGCTCACATGAAAGAGACTGGTAGGACCAAAATAATGAGACTCCTGCTACTCTAATTTTAGATCCCAATACTCTTTCAGAAACACGTGCATTCAAGTGTTTCAAAGATTTGTTCAGAATCAGCAAACTTCAAAACTCTGTGGTTTCCACTGATTCAGTTAGAAAAAAAAGTGATTTTTGCATAAGACATTAGGACCAAACCTTTGCTCTTGCATTATAGAGCACATATGAACTGTGTATATCAGAGTCTTGAAATATTTATTCAAAAAGGCCTTTCTGGGGTGCTTACAGTGCTGTTCATAAATTAAAAATGCATAAGCACCAACACTGGTATATAAATATAAAAGGAGGCACTTAATGTTGGATTGTCTGACTGCTGAGAAAATGGCATCGGAAGCACAGAAAGATCTACCTAAGAGAAAAAGTACATCCGTTTGCAGACTGTCACCTTGACTTATGTGTAGGAAAATGCGCTGGTGGACACAGATAGAAATTTCTCCCTTCACATATCACGGAACACATTAAACATTACAGTCTTTTTGAGTCACTTTGACTGCAACGCTGCTCAGAGCCGTGATGCGTATAAAATGTCTCACGACAGATGTCCACACTGATATGGGAGTATTTGTCAGCAAACACTTTTGTTAGATATTACATTTTTACTTCTCCCTGGAAACAAAAAAAAAAAGAAAAATCTAAACTGAGGAAGAGATTCTCTTCAAAGTTTACTGGGATTGAGGAAGCACAGTGGTGGTTATTCAGCGCTAGAACATCACCTGGAACATTATTACATAAAAATCAAGACTTATTACTGTTCACTGCAGGACTGAGGCTGGGCTTTAGTTTTCAGCTTGCAGGGCAAAATGGTTTGCCACTGCGTTCGATTTGAGCCCTAACCCTCATCAGTTTCACAGAGGAAGCTATAATAATCCTTCATGTTATCAAACATATGTTAAAGACCTGTTTTGGAGTCATTCTACACCCATGTGAATTGCATCTGCCATTTTTACAATGAGATTCAATACAACGAAATGCGACCCAGTGTTTCATGATTGCAGGGCGACGTGGATATTTTTTGCACTGACACAAACCACAGCTGTTGCATTTTTGATAAGCTGCATCCATCACTTCTCCAAAATAGCATAAAACTGATGATACAATGAGCTCCAGCAGGATGTATGGGTGGTGATTTTGAAGCAATCAATGGGGACAGCAAAGGTAAACACAGTGCTAAATGTCAGCTATGGTGATTGCGCTGCCACAATATCACCTCGGGCGGGAGACCCAAATAACCAAAATCAATAATCTAATCATTTCATATTCAAATCACGCAGGGTAGAGGTCTGGATCTTATTGCAGTTTCATATCCCTGGTGTGCTGATATATTCCAATCAACAAACCAGAGCAAGCAGATGCATTTAAAATAGAATAATTCAATGAGGCTGGTGGGTGGTTCGCAGTGTTTGAAATAAATGTCTATTATTTTCAGTGCGCGGTGTTGAAATACATGTAATATGCAAATCTACATGTACATATACTCTATTTGTTATTGCTGCAGTGTAATAGACACATTTGAGTATGTGCAATTACACTGTCTGGACACAATGTAATGGCCATTTAAGTAAAAAAAAATTACACATTAGTAAGTACAAAGTGACAGAATAAGTTATTTTTATAGAGTTTAAAAGAAACCCAGGGCCTGCAAAGCTATTCTCACTTGTTTCATCAATGCTTTATTGTGCCAGTAAGAAACACTTGATCAAAAATTAATCTTATGCCGCTCAGATCTTATATTCCGGTTGTAGCTAGAGGTCTTCAGCATCGATTCCCTTTCATAACTGTAGTAATTCTGGATAGATCCACGTTCCTAAAACATGAACTGAATGTGAGGATTACATGTGGATCCTTGTGAGGTCTGCATCTTTCTTTACGATGACTGAATACACACACACACACACACACACACAGAGCATACTCACAGCATTTAATCCTCTATGATAATGGATAGATCTGTATATTTGAAATGTGAAACACTGGCACAGCAACAGGTCTGCTTTTAAACTATTAACTAGAACAGTAAGATTTTAATCTCTGACCAATGCGTCTTTTCCAACTGTTGCTTTCAAAATGCATTAGAGTGAAATAAAGCGTGTTTCATGGTTTAGATGTCTGTGTGTGTGTTTAACCGTTGTTATGATCCCAAAAGTATCAAACAAGTCTGACGCTGCTTGCACGAATAGAGTTAACAAGCGCTTGCCATAACTCGTGTTTTTGTTGGAATCCATGCTGATGCATCCAAATAGAACAACAAATCTCTACAGTATACGATAGGGATAATTGAACTGGTAAACACACACATGGAAGGAAAACATCTGTGCGTGCATCTGCTCATCATCACACCAAGCCCATTGGAAATCTACATTCTCAATATAGTCTACTTTATACAATTAGCACTGACTCATAAGCAAAACACCCCAAATAGGAGGAAACACAGCAGGGAAGAAACAGTGATAGTAACTGCCGTAACTTGTTTTGTTTCACACAGACTATTCGAACAAATAAGACGGCTTATCCTTCCTGGAATACGGTGGCCTTAAATAGCTACCTTTTTTTCCAAGTTGTTGACTGAGAGCATCTCTGTGGGCTATTCCCTGTCGTCAAGTGTGTGTGTGTGCATGTACTTCTGTGTTACACAGGGTGTGCTGGGGATTGTACCAATCCACTCAGGTGGCAATGTATTTGTGCTCGTAAGGGGTATACATGTGGATCTTTGTGCATTTACGTCAGACCGCATGTGTATTTGATTATTGTGTAGGTGTGTGTGTGTGTTTGCTCCCCAGGTGCACTCGCTTGATCTTAGGAGGGATGAAAGAGTGCATAAAGGAAAGAATGATACCTTAAGCACAGTAAACAGGATGCAGAGCCACCAGACAGCAGCAAATATCAGTCCAACAGAATTTCTCCAGACTGTCAGATGTGAATCCACCAAATCAGCAAAGAAACTGTAAACACTCAAAGCTGAAATAATGGCTGAAAATGTATCACATTTGTAAGCGATCGAGTCATACGCTTCATTTAGCCTGGCTCATTGACTGAGAAAGAACACGTTCATGTTTGCCTCAATGGCTGAGCAAGAAAAGCTGAGAGGAGAGAAGGGTGGACCACGTTCACGCATTAACTCAGTCACACCTGGGAGCTTGTTCAGCACAGCCGCACAGTCTCACACTACTGGAGTCAGAGCTGCTCCACCGAAACAGTTAAAGGTTAATGCCCATAGGTCGCAGCCCTGATGGTAGTTGTTGAGGGATTTAAACTGCTGGGATTTTTACAGCTACTGTACCCATACAGATTTTAAACCATGACCTTTCAGTCACAAGCTCATTTCCTCTGAGCCTATCTGTCACTGCGGGTCAATACGTGGCTGGTGAGGATAAATGCAGAGATGGTGTACCGAGATGGTCATGCAGTCTTTTATCATATTTTGTAACATTTTCTTTTTTGTTAACAGACGAACGGGACTGCAACTAATGACGATTCATTATCAGTTAATTTACAATACGTTTTCTGTTAATGAAAAGCAGATTTATAATTTCCCACAGTATGAAAATAGATGCCGAATAATGCTGAGTAACTCGTTGCATTCAACGAAAACACTTCATACGTGCAAAACGAAACAAAAAAAAAGCCTAATTATTGAATGATTTCCTCATTTGATCCATTTCCAAATAATAATTAGATTTAATTTTGCTTGTTTTAGCATTTTTGGTAATTCAACAAGAAGAAAAACGAAAAACGTGTTTATCTAATCTTTCATAATCGTGATGAAAATCAATAATATATATTACTGATTTACCTCGTAGCGCCATTAGAGAGAAAAAACTCTATCCTCATCTCCCAGGTCTAGTGCTTCAGAGACAGCTGTGTCACACCCAGCCCTGCGTATATTTTTCCGTGCATGCATTGGATGCGTGGGCTTGCGTGCGTCTGTTTGTGTGCATGCGTGCACAGAACAAGGCTGAGTCTAATTGCGCAAGTCCATCTGCTGATTTTGGAAACACGGCCTCTGTCTAACAGACACAAATGGTACAGACAAAAACACACAAGCACAGACAACACACTCACGCGTGCCAAAAGTGCCCGTCTCAAAGCCTCAACTTGGACCCCGGATAATTTGCACCCATTTTATGGCAGCTGTGTGGACGGCATTGACTGGCATGGCTTACAATATGGACCCCATTGTCTTTGAATAAAGGCCTCTCAACACAAGGCAAAGGTCACGTTATAAGACAATGAGCCTGCATTCATTGGGGTGGCAGCAAGGGAGTGTGTGTGTGTGTGTGTGTCGGGGGGTGTAAGAGAGATTGAGAGAAAAAAAGAGAACGGACACTAATTTGTGTAAGCGGTGTTACAGCTGGAATTCGAATTATCTTTGTGTTTTTCTGAAATTGTTTTTTTCTTCAATCATAAACTTTCCAGAGTATATTTTGTATGTCAGGTTTTTACATGTGCAAAGCTTGTTAAGACTGTCACTTTTCTTAAGTTCAGTTTCACACTTGATATTTAATTTTAATAATGAGTGACTATACTGTGCATGACTGCACCGTATCCCGCGTTCATCTGCCTGTTTATCCAAGCATACTGTTTGTGTTCTGCTTTGGTGTGTCAGTCAGCATACATGTAATGATTGTTTAACCAATGACACTTCACGGATTTCATTTCAGTCTGCACTCTCATTAGAAATGTGGCGAATGAAGGTTGTGTGTTTGTTCGTGTGGACCAGGAAACACCTGTTTGACGCAGAGAAAAAAAAAAGCACATCCCGCACATGAAGAATGATATATCCCATTTCCTGTTGTTCTTTCTTTTTTACTTATTGTCTCAGTGAAATAAAGACAAAATGCGGCCTTGCTATCACAGAATTAGATTTCAAAGCAAGCATTCAGAGTCATATGAGAGTCAAGGAAGGAAAGCATGCAGAGTCACAAAGACCAGACAGGAAGGGCATTGAGGTGGTTACACTCACGTACGTTGCCTACACAATCAAAAGTCAAATGGGCATGCACACAGTAACATTAATAATTACATAAATGAAAAACTTAACTATATTAAAATGGATTCAAATGTTTTTGTTGGGGTTTTTTGTGCTAAATGATCCACAAAATTTCTAAAATGGCTTTCTGATTTACACAAATGTTATCTTTGCTTGTCTTTTATTTCATGTCCATGCAGTGGGAAACTTAAGTGAAATGACTTTGGCCATTTAACAGATTAAACTTAACAATGTGACACAGAGACCCTAAAGACTAAATAAGGGAAGCAGAAAGAGTTTGAGAGGGAGAGCGAGACTATCCTCATTCTCATTACTCTGAGCCAATTCAATCAATAACAACTAGGATCCCACATGTAAACATGACCTCAGGGATTATTTTTACAGCAAGGATGCAATATACTTTTTCCCTGAGTAAAGAAAAATGTAAAAAAAAAAAAACTGATGGCAACCACTCTGATAAGCTGTCAGTACCCAGGAACCCCACCCTCCTCGATTACCAATAAACTGAATGTACAATTCATCAGCCCAACTCTAGGAGACAGTATTTCTAATTAAAAGGAAGCTCGTAAATTCGACATTTTACAGGTCCTGCTCAGCTTGTAAATACACTGTAAATAACCCATGTTGAGTGGCTTCATGGGCAGATGAAGGTCTGGATTTGTGGCAAACTCCAGCTGATGCCTTCAATGAACACCAGGCTGATTGCAATTAATTCAAATTCACTTTTATTCCTAATGGGCTAACAGAACCCACTATCTTTACATATCTAATTCTATTCCTGTTGCATTTACGGCATATTGCGTATTGTTTTGTATTCTTTTTGAAGCTTAGTTAAATCTGATTGGATTAGCAGTTTCAGAGGACACATTTGTTGGGCCAATTAGAGCACTTCCTGGCACAGATGGAACCATGAGACCTCCTGGGAGAACACTGGGTCATATTTGGGCTCTAAAATAGCATAATGCATACTGTAGAGTCGGCAAAAACAACGCACCAGGTGTGTGTACATACTTGCGTGACTATACCCGTGGCTTAAAAAAGCCTGCTGTAAACAAGAACGAATTCTGAGTCAACATCCCTGGTTAACCACAGTTTAAAAATTATTACAGTGTGAAATAGTGTGCATTCAATCTTGATGCACAAACACAGACACACGTGCCATTTTCTTACCTGTTACTGGTGTACTTTGCTTTGTCAAAGTGAAATGAAACTGGTGAGAATCACATCTCAGTGCCAGCCGGATGTTCTAGTTCTGCAGACATGGGAGAGAGGAGAGGGAGGGACACAAAGGGAGAAAGGAGGAGAGAGGAAGGGAGAGAGAGGGAGAAAACGGTGGGGGTTATTCGAGCTCAGTGAACTGAAATCCCTGTCATTTTTTACAATAGAGACAGATAGCTATAATATGTGGTGAATGTGGGGTGCAATGTGAATAATGGCCCCCCTCCAGATTGTGTGAATAGCCATAACCCATTCAACGCAAGAACCAGACAGTTCACAAGCCACTTTTACTTCTGATTGCTTGTTTAGTATTTGTGTGTCCTTGTATGTGCATACACATGCACACGTGTGTGTGCGTGTGTGCTCTGTCTCATAATGACCTCTTAAGTGTCAGGGTATCAAAGCCTATAATGGTCTGTCTATGCGCTCGCTGGCAGTTTACAGCTAAAAAGCTCTCTCATGCCACGATAACTGGTTTATATGGGTGGCATTTCACAGCCAAATGCCAGAGACACTTTTCAGAAAGGGAAATTGTTAGCTCTGTTTCCAGAATTCAGAGAGGCAGTTATGCATGGTTAGTGTTACATATCTTTTTTTAAAATTTGTTTTTTGTTCTTTTTTGTATTTGTCATTGCATCTTTGTTTGCATTTTGGTTTTCATGTCTCTCTCTCTCTCCCTCTCTCTCTCCCTCTCTAATGCTATTATTATTAAGATTAGAATAAACTTTTTCTTTTTCCCTTCTCTCTCTCTCTCTCTCTCTTGCTCTCTCCCTTCATCTCCACCTTTAATCCCAACCTCTTTTGAGATAAACTTTGTAGCAATATAACCAACCTCAGTGTGTGTGTGTGTTATCACTCTGTGTACAGTGTCTGAAATCGCACATTGTTTATGCATGGAGGGGGGCTGATAAAACAAAACGAAATAGTGTATATACTGTTTTTACTTTAATTTTCTTTTAGACAGTCTTTATCTGTGTGCATTTTCACTGTCATGCAAGACATTTGTCAGCCACATTAACACACACATCCATGCAAAGTGTGAAACCTCTATGGAACGCTCAGGCAGGGCTGTGGAACTGGGTCTATCAGCCAGTAAAGCAGGCCATGAGCAATGTCTCTATGGTTGGCTGGGCAAAGACAACAAAAGATGGATTCACTGTTCTCTATTAATGTAGTTGCATGTGTCTCTATGTATTCATGAGACTAAAGCGCAGGAATAGTGCTACAGACAACAGAGTACTAGTGAAATTAAGTTTGGTCTTAAGCTCCTTCGACTATCCAGCACACTCATTCGTAACTCTCTGAACATGGTTATTCACACAGAGATGATCAACAATGGTAGAATCGATGAATAAGGAGTGGTGGAAGAGGGATGAAAAAGAAATGGGATTGTAAATGTGAAGTGGTGAAAGACCATGTTTGTATAAGCAGCAAAACAGGGGAAGGGATTTTTTCATTACAACTCATAAACAGTAGCAAGTGCAAAAGAAGAAAAAGAAACAAAGATATAGCCAGGGCAATAGTAAGAGCAGACAACACTGGTACACCACCAGTTTGTTGCATCCCAACAGAGGAAGTCTTAAATAAACTCTAATTTAAGTTTCCATGAAACACGCAGGGAAATCTACTACAGGATAAAGCTAATTTTTGATATATTTTTTTCCTTGCAATCACACTAACCCTGTAAACACTGGAATTACATTCACACTGAATGTAATTTACTTCCTATTTCCAGTGCCACTATAAGAAGTAATGTTCCCTTATTTAATTTGGAAAGGAGGTATGTTTGGTATGTGTTTGCTGATGGGCCCGTAGTATCAACACGTAGGATAACTATACCTAAATCCTAAAAATGCAACAGTTGTTTATTGTAGTGGTTACCTTAGGCAGCGTACGTACAGACACTGTAATTCTTATGAAACTAAGGGTGGCAGCATATGGCTACAAGCATTGTATTCTCTCGTTGTATGCTGAAAAAGAAGGAGCGCCACAAGGACAAGAAAAACTGCAGATAGCAGAGGAAAAACGTCATGGAAGACAGAGACTAATGCAGCTGTCGTGATAGCTCCATCAAGAATTGAGTATGGAAGTGCTTTGCGTTCAAGGCGGATGACCAAGGGGTGACAAGCTAATTGATTCACAAAAAGAACTGTACAAACAATACTATTGTGCTTTTCAAACCAAGGGCATCTAGCATCTAGATCTGGGCAAAGAATTGAATTTGAGTAGGAATCAGTTCATATTAACAACATCGAAAACATTATCTTTTTACACAATCCTGAAATAGATTTATTCTTGAGAAAGAGAGAGAGACAGCTGGCATCAACGAAAGTCAAACATGTTCCAAAGGCTAAGCGTTAACTAACCTCAAATGTTTAAGCTAATGTAATGATGCTAACTTTATACCTCAGCCTAACAAGCCTAACCTAGCCCAATATGGGCCAGTTGAAAAATATCTCATTTCTCTCTTTAGTTGCTGGTGACTGTTTCAAGAAAAGGGAGAAAAGGCGGAAAGATTTAAAACAGTCTGAGTACGTTTAAGGTGATAAATGCAGGACTTTGATCAAATGAATGTAAGAGGGGCCTCAGATAGAGAACAGTTGTAGCTATAGCTTCAGGCTAAGCAGGCGAACTGATCAAGAGGGCTCTGGGGAGGGGGTGAATGAACAATGGATGGATGAGGGTTTTTTTAAGGTCTCAAGGCTCAATGTCTCTCTAAAAAAAAACAAAAAAAAACAGAGTAGATTCTACATGATAGATGATCCCCATTTTCCCACAGTAAAACAATTGTGTTTTCTATTATGAGAGGCAGTGGCTGTATTGATGTCCAGTGTCATCCCCATTATTCATCAGCTCTCTGTATGTAATTAGGATGACGCTACAGTATGCTTTCATGATGGTTTTTTTCATGTATTACGCTCTGTAATTACTCTTTAAGCAACCAGTTGCATCATAACACAATGGAAATTGTGCTGATGCCTGTTGGTGGAGATTTATGGCAAATCCAAGCCATCCAAGGCCTTTCTTTACAGGGCGGAGCCCCCTATATATTCATTTTAAAACCGCAATTCTCTTCCTGTCCTTCAGCAGACTCTCTATAAGCACGGGGAATGTGGAGCAATAGTGTATATGGTTTACCCAGGCGTAAAATTAAAGACTCTTCTCTATGTGCCCCACATAAATCTTTGAAAGAGGGAGGGAAAGAAAGAAAGGGAATCAGGAACGTAGGTGTACATGATAAATAAAAACTGGTTGATTTGTCCAGATACTGTGAACCGCTGAACTGTAATCAACTTTGCTTAACTCTGGACAATGAGATATTTCAATACATGATTGCACAGACACATTCAGACATTTCAGCACACGCATGCACCACATATATCATTTAACTGTTATGCATAGCTTAGAGTAATTCCCAGACATATGTTTTCACACAGAGATTGGTTTTAAAAGACCAAATATAATTTATCAAACACTTCCTTTACTCTAAATACCCTCTTACACTCTTCTAGGTCCATGTACTGAATGCCATCTCATTTATCACACATATAGCATCTGAGTGAGAACCAATCAGAGGGTTCAAATTGCATGTAAGCACACTTAAAGAGACTAAGAGTACAATGTCTCACATGGTTAGAAGATAGACATGCGGTGCATGGAAGTTATTGCTGCAGGCCAGTAAGTCGTAGTGGTAGTCATCTGTCTTTTGCGACACTACCGTGTATCATGTAAAACTGAGACATGACGAAAAAGCATGGTTATATGTCAGATGAGTGGGACTGAACTGGGTAGATTATTTTAGGGTCATATACGATGTGTGTAGTAGATTTAAGCTCAGTTCTTGTATTCACATTCCAAGTAAGGCTAGTCGGCTCAATAACACAGGGACTGAGACAAAATGCCGCAAGTAATGTAAACATATATTATCAAGGCATTGATCATTGCTATATCTGCTAATATCTTTGTTCCATCAAGAATGAATATCTAGTCATCCTTGCCCTTCTTCAGCCTATCACACTACACCACCAGCTAAGCTCCAGATCAATACTCCCTGGCATTCATTCACACTCCCAAAGACTCGGAATGAATATGCTATTCGATATCAATCATGATCACAACTGTGCCAATGAACAAGCACAAGAAATGTCTTTCCTTTTCCCTTTTTCTTATTTACCATCAGATGGCCGGTCCCATCAAAGTACTTCAAGTCAGATCTTTCAGCCTGGTTTATGCTGAAAGGAACCAGATGAACAGGGAGTGGAAGATCTATGTAATGCAGTTAAAGTAAAAGCTCAGTAAGCAGGAAATTTAAGAGGGGCCTGGGGATGATGGTATTACAGCAGACGCTGATTGTGGACAATCTGCTGAAGAAGGAAAAGATATGGAAAATATCACTGCATGCAGTATTGTAGATATAGGAGACTGGCAACTCTTGAAAAAGATGAACTGCGGCAATTTAACAATATGAAATCATTTAAATGTGTAACAAAGTGTAAATGTTACTTGCAACAGTAAACAGTGCTCAAAAAAACAATGAAAGCAGAATTCCCCTTCCATTGTTTTAGCACCTGAGTCGGTGAAGGGAACCAACCCCGTCCTTTATTTGCAACACTGAATAAGCCTTTAAACAATCCTGCATTTCAAACGCTGCTGTAGTTTCCTCCATTGATAAGAAATGCTGTGTTATGCGATGGCGCTGAGAGATTTAGGCCCCCAGCATTGTGATGACCTCATTGTTCATTGCCCCATAATTCAAATCTATCCGCTGTGTTGCATCACATTGTGTATGACTCATTTCCATGCAACCTATTCTCTAAACAGCCACGGCCTCCTCAGCACGCTATAGTCAGCCACTCAAACAACAAAGCAAAGAAGTTCCCATCAATACTGTGGCGACTGGCTTAACACTTAACGCACACAGCACCACAATGTTTAAATGAACTGAACTGGGAAGAGAAGGGGAGGTGGTGGGTGCTATTGTAAATGATTTCCTGCAGAGACCAAAATAATCGTCAGACCTTCGAGTGGGCTTCTTACAATCACTCTGGCCTTGTACACTGATTCTCAGTTCAGCTCCCTAATGGCACTGTGTGTGTCACTAAATATACAGCTGCAGGCAATGTCTATGGACATCTCTGTGTGAGTGTGTGAGCTTATGCATGTGTGTGTTTGCATACAAACGTAAATGTATGTGTGTTTGAGAGAACCGGAGAGAGTGGTTGGAGCTGATGTGTACAATATTAATGTGTGTTCAGAGTATCTGCAGGAAGAAATTCATGTGTATGTGTGCATTTCTGTTGAGTGGCGACAGCTCCGAGTGGTG
>VOQK01012078.1:4368-15329 GCA_015052645.1 Benitochromis conjunctus
AGTGGTATGCCGGCTTTGACCATGTTAAAAACTGGCTTGCCCTACATACGCCATAAATGGTGAAAGGTTGATGTAATTATTTTTGTTTTGGTTTCCAGCAGAGCTTTTATTTTGCAGCCTTTAAAGAAAGATTAAAGGCTGTCGTAAAAATGAAATTTGGCAAGCGGTTGCTTTATCTCGCAGCTGCAGAATGTCTCAAAGTAAAAATGAATGGTTTGGCAAACACTCCATTTCCTTTTCTAAACATGCCATACATATTCCCACTACAGATAGACATGGCTCGATATTAAACTTCTAATAACATTAGTAAGCTCTATGCTCTCAATATAGACTTTCAGGGCAAATTATATTTGCTAAAGCCCCCCCATGAGCCGGCAACTTCAGTGGAAAATGTGAACCAAGGCAGGGGAGAATGTATAAACACACAGTCGGAAATGGTTTGGTAACAGTTTTGCAACTTTCATCATCGCAGGTGTGGTGACAGAACCAAGCCCTCTTTGGTATTCTGTATTAAAGACACAAGACGTTCAGTGCAAAGTTCACTGCACAAATTTGACACGTCTGTCTATCAACAACACTATGTTGCTGGTAGAAATTTTATTTAATAATGAATATGATGAAGCGAATATAGGGTGAAAAGACTTCTGTACTATAGAGTAAAATCATGGATTTTACACTTAAATAAGATCTGCATGGAAATCTTTGCACTAAAGTGATTTCAGACCCAGCCTGGTGATTTGTATAAAGCAGATGTCCACACGCGTGCCTGCCTATGAACAATAGTTTGTCACATTACCAGAAAAAGAGGCAAAATCCCAGAAAAGAAACAGTTGTTGCAGCCCAATTTTTTTTTAAATGAGAACACATTTATAACAATCTTTGTTCTTTTCAACATGTCAGCACAAACCATCTGTTCCTGAATCAGTTTTTACTGGTCAGCATTTGTTTGATACAAAGATCTACACAAGCATTTTAGACGAGCCCACGCTGGCTTCTCTTCGAATTTTTACTTCATTCAAATCATCATAAATATCTTGCGGCATGTCTTTACTGTTCTAAATGCTTTGACCTACAAAGCGCTGGGCAGGTAGTTTTAATGTTACAGCAGATAACTGCAAATACAAAGATGGGTAGAAAACAAGTAGAAACAAAAGTATTTTGATGACGATTTGCTGAATGATGGCCACAATCTAACGACTTAATGAA
Source organism: Benitochromis conjunctus (assembly GCA_015052645.1). Taxonomy (NCBI): domain Eukaryota; kingdom Metazoa; phylum Chordata; class Actinopteri; order Cichliformes; family Cichlidae; genus Benitochromis; species Benitochromis conjunctus. The sequence goes on from VOQK01012078.1 coordinate 5,575, forward strand.
TAATAAATAATAAAATCGGTCAAAAACCCCTAAAACACTCATTTAAAAACTCTACTTATGAAGATTTGTGGGGGTTTTGGGTTTTTTTTTTAAGTGAAGGCAAATGTCATGTCCCGTTCACCAGTGCAGGAACACGGTAATCATTTCTCATATATTAAACAGTTAACCATTGGAATTCAGATGTTCTCTCTTGATGCTCTCAGGGTAACACATTCAGATGTAAGAACCAGCACATTGTACTGAAAGCAGCATTTGAACAACTTTGCCTGAATGCACAATAGCCCGGCAGACTGATGATGATGATGATGGTTGATAGATATAGAAAGACAGATAACAGGATACCCCATTAACACTACATTTTCCTCAGCCAGTGTGAGAGCACAAGCTGAGGAGATGAGCAGTAATTTGGGTAATTTTGCTCTACTCTATTCCCTTTTCTTTAATGACAATAATTATCAGTGGATAACATCTGTAGGATGTGGGTGTTGCCCCCCCACCCCACCAGACACCACCGGCACACTCACACACTCTCCTTTCTTGTCTGATTTGTGTCTTTCCTAACGTCTCTTTCTAAACCGCCCCTGTGTCTTTGCCTTTTTTTCCCATCATCCACCCCCTCTTGTGATTTCTCTTTTTATCTCACTTTCCTTCTGACCCTAAGTCAGTTTCTTTTCTACTAAATTAGCACCTCCTCTAGTCTATTTATACACATCTCTCAGTCCTTTATAACTTTGTACTTCAATAATCTCCTCGCAGCTGATGTAAAGCATCAGAGAAACACGCAAACTAAGGCTTCACTAGCATTTTCAAATGGAGACAAAACTTACATCAATGAATTCATCTTATTTTCAGTCAGTACCAGACAGACTATTTATTATTGCAAGATGCTACAGTGCCATGTGCTGGCAGTTAACTGACATCCAAGTTCGTCTAATGGACACATTTTGTAAGAACCCATTTATGTGATTTTCTGCAATCACTTCCTTAGAAAAGCATCAAAAATGCCAAGCTGGGTCTAGTCTAGTCTGTATGTTGTTATTTAATATATGTTCATGCCTGTGAAGATGCCTCAACCAGATATGCAGGTATGAAGCTCCCGAAAGAGCGTTATTGACCCAAACTTGAAAATGGAACTGAGATAAGTAATTGCATTTGCGTCAAAGTCATTTTTTCTGCCCTTTCTCGCCTCTTAGCACCGTCTAGTGTTCCTCAATCACATTTGGAGTCAGGGGGCATTTTGCCATTGCGAAAATTGTCTTGAACTGCGACTCACCCCAGTGGTTTCTCCAGTCGACTGGCTGGCGATCCAACAATCTCGCCAAGAGTACAGAACATCTGACCCAAAAAGTCCTGCAGGGAAGAAAGGAAGGAAGGAAAAAAAGAAGATGAAAGGAAAAAAGAAGAGCGGGATTGCAGATGTGAAACAGAAAAGTCTGCAGATCAAGTCAGATTAACCTCAGGATGTTTCACCAGATCTCGTACCACTGGAGTGTTCATGCAAATTCAAGAATTTGATAAATTCACTGAAGCTTGTTCACTCATGCTCATTCGCAAGGTCAAAGTTAACATTTGGCCGTGCAAACACAGTTTAAACCAGCAAAATATTTCATTTTTAGTGGGAACATCTTCGGCTAAAGAAGAAAAGAAAAACCTTGGAGAAGTGATGAAAGTGATAATTACAATAAGTACTGTATTTGCTACACTTAAAAGACAAGTTATATGGTGCGCTCCTTTTCATAGAAGGTGATATTACTGTGATGTACTAAATGATGTGACATTGTGACATCAAGTTCATTGTTGACGTGAAGCTGGTTTATAGAACTGGACCCAAATAATCCAGTAGGCTATGTATGCATGATTGCATACTGGGTTAATGCAATGGTCAAAATGTTTTCCACTAAAATCAGGTCTGCTTCACACGTACGCAACTTAACAGCACCGTGAGTTTTATCCATCCAGCCCAGCTGTCAACAGACGTGAGATAACGCCAACCTCTGTGCAACCATTACGTTTAAAAAAAAGAATAAATAAGTAAAGATAAAATCCTTTAAAGTCGAACCTCAACCTAAAGTAGTTTTAAATAAGAAATGGCAGCTGGAGCTTAAAATCAAATATCAGCAATAGCAGCTACAACGAATTCAGTTTTATTCAGCTCACTAAATCGACAGCATAACGTGGCTACACAGCTGTTTCAATGTTTCTCAAAAAAAAAAGCACACCTCAGCAGATCCAATAAAACTAGCATGCATACATGGAGAATCCATTGTGTGGTTGTTTCAAAGCTGTGAATTAACCATATTAGTTCTATATGTTTAATTCATTATTTGCAAAAATCTAATCTACATTTGTCACTTTGTAAGAGGTCATCTGACCAGACTTCAACATCGAAACATCAACAGTTCTGCACTTCTGTTTTTGCCGTGGTACTGAATCCACTTTTGACCACAGAGGTGATGTCAGGGGTTCAACCATGTTTGCTGGGTAACCACATAACCAAAATCTTAACACAAACTGTAAAACAAAGAGGAAGACTCCATGGGTAAAATGAATCTAAACTGAAGAAGGACGCTATTAAAAGAGCCTACCTGTACTTTGAGTCCCTCAACTCAAGTCAAAACAAAGTAGAGACACATTTCAAAGTATTTGAATTTAACCAGTCATCAGAAATTATTGTAACCCACTCAGACTATGCTCCAACCAACCTGATGGAAACCACTGAGTTAATGAACCGTGAAGTATTACACATGATAGGATAAGATGGAGTTATTCAGTGACCTGTGTGTAATGGGCAGAAACATGATTGAACACATTTATGACTCTAGCTCATCATGTCTCTGGACAAAGTCTCTCAGTGTCAGCCAGCGCTGATCTACTTCATCAGACTCCAAGTTTTTCTGCAAAGAATCTCATTGTGTATTTTTCAGCATTCCTGAACTTATCAGAGCCAGGATGTGGGGCAACCCAAAGCTAGAGTCCTTAATATTGACCTCGACAGACTGGGATCATTAAATAATTCATTGGGCTATAGAGTGATTCATTTCAATGAGTCTCTAGTTTTTTTTAGGCCAATTAATTCCACTCAATGCAGCCCGTAAGAGCCTGGAAACCTGATCGTCTTATGGCGTTGAATAAAACATTCAAAAGGCACAAAAACTACATAGTTCCACTGAAATGACTGCGGCCAGTAACAAGAGCTGTGCAAATGGCTTGACTTGGCTCTCAGCTGTTTTTATTGCGATCAGTGGCGCCTTCTTTTCTCCTGAGAGACGGCTCATTCATGTGAAACAGCAGCCATGCAGTGTTAGAAGTGAGAGAGATGCTGGGACCTACGTTGAGTTCTGCGGGCTTCCAGAAAAGTTGGGCGGCAGCAGCAACAACAACAACAACAACAACAATAACAACAGAGCACATCATATACCAGCACACAACACCATATCAAATACCTAGCACTCCTGGCACTGTTCAAAATGGTGAAGTGGGAGCAGAAAGACGACAACATGCAAAAGTAAAACCCAAACCACAACAGAGGAATAGTTAAAGCAAGCGATGGAAAAACGCAAACCTCGCTTATCCAAATACACCAAATAATCACCCCGCGCTGATTATTTTGACATTTTCAATGCTTTTCTGTCACCATAGTTTCCAGTCATGAGTAAAAAAATAATGTGTTTTTTTTACCAGTACAACAAAAATGATTAAGAACAAAAATAATGTAATGCGTCGCTTTAAATGGAAACTAATGGTTAAAAGCATTACGTAATCCTTTTTTTTCTACGTGAGTGTATATTATGGTGTTACATACTATCCATTACTACAGTGCCAGTAAAACCAATTAAAAAAAAGACTATGAAAGAATCAGTTGCTGATCAAGTAGACATTTAAATTGTACATTTGCATAACAAATATAAAGTGCAAATATAAGTGACTATATATATGTATATGACTGCACATCTAAAAACAACAGCACTCTGAATAAAAGAGAACAAATAAAAACTTTGTATTTGGATACTCATGTGATCAGGCAATAGAAGGGGTTTGCTTTATTCCACCTCGAAAACATGCAGCAGGCAACAACCTAATTAAAACAAGCAACATTAAACCACTGATAAAAGGAATTTTTACTATTTTCAATTTTGTCAAACACCATATTTAAATGTTTCCAGGGAGCAATTCAAGCCAATAACTCAGATTTTACCCAAGACTGATCTCCATTTATCTGCGGTTCAAGGTTTAACAGCTTTGAGTACTCACGTGTTTGGACAGGTCGGGGCTTTTGGAGTCAACATCATACCTGAAAGGAAACAAAATGAAAACAAAAGCCTTACTTTATACATAAAACTACAGTGAAGGCATTTGACCGATGTGACATTGCAGGAAGGTTTTCGAACGAAATTCTTTGTATGTTTTTGTTTATCAAGTTGAAGAAACGGAAGGAAGCAGGAGATAGTCATTAAAATTGGTGCAGTGCATGGATTACAAAGAAATAAAGCCCAGGGAAAGAGCTCAAATAATATAAGGTCACACTTAAATGTGCTGCATTGAAAACTGCAGGGTTTAGTGAGGTGAGTGAGCATCGAGAGAGAAGAAAAACAAAGTTATGTGTAAAATCAGAATTCAGGAGAGATGAAAAGAACCCAGATCTTAGCGTCGCTTCAGATGTTCTTATTTGTGGTGCTGAGTAACTGGAAAGGGGTTTGACTACAGACAATAAGACCTGAGTGGTGGACCTGATCTGATTTGCATGTGAATATAAAGCAATAAAAGGGAAAAGGGACATATGTGATGTCCCAAGATTAAACGTGTGATGAAACAATGGATTCTGTTTGCCTGGAGATCAAATCAAATACAATTACTGAGTAAAACGTTGAATAAACAGCACGCAAGAGTTTTTCTTGGTGAGCTCTTTGACAGCGTACGGTGGCACAGATTTAGAGGGTCTCGATGCTCAAAGAGATTGGACGGATTTGTTGTTTCCAATTTAAATCATTTTTAACCCATAAAAGAGTAAAAGAAACTGCATTAAATGCTGAGGAGACATTCTTTGTGTCCAAATGATAAAAACCATCAAATTGTACAAGATGGTCAACGTCACATTTCAGCTATTTTTGGACTCTGACCTATCCAGAAACTTTAAAGTTAAAAGCACATACGATGATATTACCAATGAAATCCATTATATTGTCATGTTCTTACATATTTTTAAAGAATAAATGTTTTTTGCTGCTTATTAAGCCGATCACATTTACAAACACTTGTAAGATTAGATTTATGTATATTTAGGTTGGATTTCTCCTGTGGAAAAAATAACTTTAACAGCTGCTTCTTCCAAACCACCGCTCTCAATAAACATGTGCTTATACCAAAATATGATCACTTTATCTTTATTAACAGTCTGCAGATGTTTAAGATTGCTGTCATTAAATCTCTAATTGAAAGTCCTTGATTAAGGGCGTTTTGGCCAATTACTGCCAAATATCCATTACACCCTTTATGTATCTTTTTTTAAAATATTTTTTTTGATAACTGTTAGAGACATGCATGGGTAAAAAGCATCAACCATCTTCTCATATCCTCACACAATGGACTCTTCTCTTTAGCTATCATGCTGGATGTCAGTGTTGCATTTGACACCACTGATCATGTCATGCTTTGACTCAAAGGATGAGCACTGTGCTGGTCATATTTATCAGATGTTGACAGTCTTCCAGAAGTCATATAAGAGGTTCAGCGGGATTTATACATGTGTGTTAGTTGACACTAGATATATTTCTATTGGCAATTGGTGATATCCATCTACAGTATGAAGCCAGATGGCAAAAATGATAAAGAAAGACAATAAACACCTTAATGATTAGTCTTTTTCTGATTCTAAATGAAGACAAAAGCTGAACCTATTGTATTTGGTCATAAAAACAGTCATTTCTGACTAGAATATCTCCTTTAAGTCATGCATTTAAATTCATCTGTAGTGCTGCCTACAGATGAGCCGTCCAGCGTTATTAACAGTACAAACATGCCTTCTTAGAATGATGCTGAAAACGATCCCATTCATTAGTTACTTCTGGGCTCAGCAGTTGTAATTCTTTATTATCAGGATATAGCTCCCGGAAAGCTTCTCTAAGATGTTGCTCTGTAGATATTAAGTAGCAAGAGAGAGATCCCATTTCAGTCCTTTAGCTAAATTGCTATAGGCTCAGGATGCTGGTGGACCTCCCATCATGCACGGAGCATGTCTCTTATCTCCTTTCTTCCTTCTCTATGCATTCATGTAGCCTTGTTCGTGTCATTAATTTTGTTTCTTTCCTTTTCTGTAGGTTGTGCATGTTCCTCTCTGAACGTTTTGCAGGCATCTCCAGGTCTGCATGATCCTGACCTGAAGTTGCTAGCCCCAACCACATGTCAAGTGTTTATCATTATATTTTTCTCTGTTCTTTTCTTTTCTGTCTTTGCTTCCCCCTCACCACAGCAGGTCTAGATAGACATCATCTGCAGCAGGTTTCTTCCTGTTTTTGGTTTTTTTCTCACCACAGTCAGGGTGCTCCTCAAAGAGAATTGCTGCTTTTCTCTTTTTTGTACTGTAAGGCTTACCTTATGATGTATATGAAAAATGCTGAGATGACATTTGTTATGCACTGGTGTAAATAAATGCAGTTATCTGAATAAAACAAAAGACATACCATTTCAGAGCAATGTTTAGATCCCCATGCATATTTTGGCACGGTGAGAGAGCTCAGTCTGGCTGTACCAGAGTTGCTGCATTTTCCCGGTCAGGTGTGGCAGATGGTCAGTTTCTTAACTGAACTAACGGTGTAGGCAGATACACAAGAAAGTGAAACAATGAAAAATAAACATCACTCACAAGTCAAAGCGAAGGTTCTGCTTCTCCTCAAAAAAGTAGTCCAAGATGTACTTTCTAACAAAGTCGGGGTTTAGAGTGTTGTCTATCACCTCTGTTCTGCCAAACTGTAGGAGGAGGAAGACAGATGGAGGTCAGGAGAAGAGAATGACGAAAGAACAAGCAAGACATTGAAACACAGTTTTAAAAACAAATACAGTTAGTGTGTTCTTGCACTTTAACGTTTTTCCTCCCTTTTCATCTCTTTCCTGGGTTATTACGTAAGTGTATGCACACAGTCACAGAGGCCTGATTAATGGAGGTGCTTTCACATGGTTCTGCTGTGCAAATGAAATCAAGGGTGGGTTTCCCGGTTGCTTGATCTTCACCCCTCTCATGTATTAATTACAGCAGGTTAGCGCATACATCAACCCCACAGAAGGAAAAGGAAAATGTAAGACGCCGGGAAAATGTGTGGACAGAGAAAAGTTATGGGTAGACTTGTAGGGGAAAAGGGGAAAGGGATAAAAACAGCTGGGGGGAAGGAAATGGGGATACTGTTTGAGTCGGAGCTTTGGATTGAAACGAATCAGAAGGGTAGAAATGAGAAAGGAGTGGGGAGAGGTGAGGAGGAAAAGGAGGAGTCATTAGGGCTTCCTACATTTGGGGATTCTCGCTCCTAAATTACAAATGCAGGGAAATATGCCGGAGAAAATCTGACAAAAGCCCAGAAACTCCAAATATATGCACAGTCACTGGCCACTGTATTAGGTACACTTTGCAAGCCTTCATTACGGTCTCAATTCTTCATTTCAGCAAATTGCCAGAAACATGGTCCATAGTGACATGATAGCATCACAGAGTTGGTGCAGATTTGTCAGCTGCACATCCTTGATGTGAATCTCTCATTCCACCACATCTCAAAGCTCTGCTGGATTGACATCTGGTGACCGTGGAGACCATTTGAGTACAGTGAAGTCATTGCCATGTTCAAGAAATCAGTATGAGATGATCTGAGTTATTCTGATGGATGTGGCAGCAATACTCAGGTAGTCTATGCCATTAAATGGTTCTCAAATGATAATAATGGGTCCAAAGTGAACCAGGAAAATATCCCCTACACCATTACACCACCAGCAGCCTGAACTGTTGAAGCAAGGCAGGATGGGTCCATGATTTGAAGTTGTTTATACCAAATTATAACCCTACCATCTGAAAGTCACAAACCAGTTCTCATTCCCAACGCGTAACATACATATTTATCATGTCCCAAGGCATCACAAAGGTAACCGTCCGCATCCCTATGATACGCCCCGGATTGTGGATGGAATGCAATAGAATGACGCTCCAGGTGGTAACGCACGTTCCAGCCGTGTATTCCAGCCCTAACCCTAACCTTAATCCTAACCATAACCTTATCCCTAACCTTAACCGCAACCTTAATCGTGTTAGATCGTGTTTTCCAAAGTGATTCATGATGAGAAAGTAAAATAAATGTACATGTGTAGATTCATTCCAAATGGTTCTCATGTTTCAGAACGTAAAACATACAGACATGTTGGGTGGCCGAAAGGGTAACATACTGACGATTTGTCACATAGCATCGGTATGTAACATTTTGGGATGAGAATGTGTACTCATCACACCAGGCAACATTTATCCAATCTTATATTGCCCAATTTTGAGTTGCCATTGCCTTCCTGTTTGGCCATTCTCCTCTGATCTCTGAGATCAACACTGGACAGTCACCCAGAGGACAGCCTCTCGCGGGATATTTAAAAATCTTTTTTGTGACCATTCTCCGTGAACCCTAGAAATATCCCTGTAAGAAAAATCCAAGTAGAGCAACAGTTTGAGAAAGACTCAAATCAGCCTTCCTGGCACCAACAAACATGTCACATTCAAAGTTACTTCAGTCACCTTTCTTCCCAGTTCTGATGCTCAGTTTGAACCTCAGGAAATCATCCTGTCTATATCTACATGCCAAAACGCATTGAGTTGCTCCCATGTGATTGCCTGATTAAAGAGTGAGTGTACATTACATACATAAATCAGTTCAAACCTCCACAGATTTATATTTAATAAAATGAAAATAAAAAGTGAAGCCTTAAAGCACACATTACCTCATTTATGAGTTTATAATAAGTCTGTATGAGCACTGCTGGTGTTTGCACAAACATAAAAACAGTGGGGTCAGATGAGAGCAGTTAACACAAGAATGAAATTACCTCAAAACGAATTCAAGAAAACACACACTGGAGATTGCACCACATTTCCCGTGTATACTAGGTCTGAGTCTCCTCTGTGTATGGCTGCATGTTTTTGATGTCACATTTAATAGGTGGCCTGCCAGCACAGCTATAAACTGTTTGCGGGTTGAACATCTCGGCTCAGTCATAGCTATTTGTTGGTAATATCACCAGAACTTCACAAGACAAATCACATTTCACTTCTACATTTCTAAATTTGAACCATGTGAGCATGCTCTGGGCCTGTAGGGGATAGCTGCTCTTGTTAAAGCTCAGAAAAAGACGTTATTTCTACATCTATTAAAGCCATGACTTCTGTGATAGGTTTAATTTTCGTTTCATCCTCATATCACAACAAGGAACAGCATTAATTGATTTGTAATGAGCGGCATTAATCATATTTTTTCTTAATTGATTTTGTTAATGAAAGCCATCTTCATTCCTTCATGCCTAAGATTATAACGATGCACAGATGTCAGAGGCAAACATTCCTTCTTTTGTTAGAAAGATGAAAATTCAACCTGTGCTCAATCTAAACGTATGCGATAATGACTCTGGGTCAGCTGCAAATCGTATATTAACAAACTGCTTCCACAGACTACAACAGGTCTGCCTCTGAAATAGACACCATGAGGCAGAGGGCAAACGTGCTCTGCTGGTGTCATCACTGC
>VOQK01012078.1:28197-38624 GCA_015052645.1 Benitochromis conjunctus
TAAAAAGAAAAAAAAAAAAAATGTTTACAGTTTTGATGACATAGTTGTGGTGCTGTGATGCGCTAAAACATTTTCTTGGCACTGTGTTATTCAAATGCTGCAGTTATGTAGATTCAATCTACAACTGCAATCATTCTGGCTATCCTATAAGGCCAACTGAAGAATCCGTTCAGGTCCTATAAATCAGTGTTTTAATTTTAGCTTTTTATGAGAAGCCATCTTTTACAGTGATAGCGTAAGGCATAAAGACTGGTGGTGAATAAAGCATACCATACACACAGGATATGTGTAATCTAACAGACAATGATTGAAACAGCATCTGCCACTCTATAAACTCTGTTGCTATGAATATCAATTGATACAATCTGTTCATTTAAACTCGGTACATCTTCTTTGTGTCTTGAGGGAGTACATCTTTTTGCTTCTGCTTGAAGCAGAAAAGTTGCTGTCAACCACATGTAGGGGTCCTCTGGGAGTAGCACTGTCATATTTTCAGATAAATAATTGTTGGAGAAGATCGGATTTTCAGACAAGCAATATATGTTACTGTGATGAAATGCTTAATGATATACAGGTTTAATCTCTAGGTAGAACATTAAGTATGATGTGGGTGTTAATTATCTTTTTCTTAACTGATCTGCATTTCTGCTATCACTGGCACAAGCAATACTGACTGACCACTTTATTGGGTACACCTTTTCAGCTGCTCATTAGCTCAAGTTTCACCCAATCAGATGCAGACAGTCGGTGTATTTAGGCCTCGATATAGAGAAGATCGCTTCAGTTTCAAACCGCGCATCACAATATGGAAGAAAAGTTATATACTTTAGATGTGGCATGGTTGTTGGTGCTAGATGGGCTGGTCTGAGTATTTCAGATACTTTTAATATACTGAGACGCAACCATCTTTAGGATTTACAGAGAAAAACACAGCAAGACACAAAAAATCCAGTGAGTAGCATTTTCTGGGAGGAAAATGCTTTGTTGATGCCAGAGGTCAGAGGAGACTAGGTGCTTTGAGCTGACAGGAAGACAACAGTAACTCAAATAAGCATTTGTTACAACCAAGATATGCAAAAGAGCATCTCTAAATGCAAATGTTAAACCTAGAAGCAGATGGATTCCAGCAGCTAAAGACCAAATCAGGTGGTGATCCTGTCAGCTAAGAACTGGAAACTGAAGCTGCAATTTAAATGGACAAGTTGGACAATAGAAGACTGGAAAAACATTTCCTGGTCTGATGAGTCTCAGTTTCAGCTGCAAGATTTGGATGTTAGGGACAGAATCTGGCATAAACAATATAATGGTATTCAAACTACTGTTTTTGGTGGTATAATAGTGATATAATAGTTTCTTGGCACACTTTGGGCCCATCATCACGTCACAGCCTACCTGAGTATCGTTGACCACCTCCATCCATTTATGTGTGTTTTGCTGGCCGCTTCCAGCAGGATAACATACCACATCATGCAGCTTAAATCTTAACCTTCTGTGGTCTATGGACGCGCCGGCGCGTCACACCGACATCGGCGATAAAAGGGGGCGTGGTATGGGGGCGGGGCCGCAATGCGATTCCGTTTTGATTTGTGTTGACAGTGCATATTGCCCTAGACCCCAGAGGGTTAAGTCATCATCAATCATCATAAATCATCTTAAACTGGTTTCTTGAACATAGCAATGAGTTCTTTGTAATCAAATGGCCTTCGTAATCACCAGAGCACCTTTGGGATGTGGTAGCACAAGAGATTCACGTGATGGATCTGCAGAAACTGTGTGATCCTATCATTTTAATACGGGCCAAAATCTCAAGAGGAATGTTTCCAATACCTTGTTACTATCGAGGTGTACCTAATAGAGTGGCCAGTTTGGTAATATATTTAAAATTAAAGCTTTAACAAGACAGGGAATGTGTAATAATTGATATCATAAATGATTTGATAAATTTCATTGCTGACACTAGCTGCTGTATACATATGATGGAAACAAAGATGAAACGAATAAACTGTCATTATGGTGTTTGTGAAGAAAAGCCTGGCCTGTCTGAAAAGCTCACAGAGAGATGAAAAGAAGAGACCAAAAAAACCACTCCATAGTTACAGCTTAATTAAACACTAACAGAAAAATAGACAAGATCAACACAATGAAGTTTCCCAATTATACTATAAGTACATAAATCCCGCGACATAGACCTCAGACTAAGCAAATATCATGTCAGCGTACATAATAATAACACTTTGATATGTTCAAACATCATCATACCACAAGCACACATTAACGATAATTGTTTTTTCAGTTCCAGCTCCATCCAAATGGAGAATTGATTCGTGGTTTATAGATGATGGCTCAAGCTGATTACGTGTTAAATATAGCAACTTTCATCTTGTTTTAAAGACATAAAGAAACTATGAAGCTATTTTATATAGTTGACGGTGAATTCTTTAAACACCTATGTAGTCTAAAGCATTATTTCTTATTCAAATCCCATTTCATTAGGGATACACTCTCATTCACACATTAATATAAAGTAGATCTATACATTAGTTTGACACACATAAACTGTAAAGGCACTCAGCCACTGAGACAAAAGCAGGACAAAAGGCAGTCTTAACTGAACCTTCAAACAGAACTTCCAGCCAGCAGGAGAGCAGCCTGGGTCTATTCAAAACTAGGTCTGCTGTAACAAAACCTCATCAAAGCAATTCTTTCTAACCGTGTCAGCTGCAGAACCCACAGCAGATACCTCCCTGCACACCAGCCCCAAGACAATAATGGTCCTTAAATCTGAAACCCAAAAATTCCTTCAGATGAGGTGCTCCTTTAAAACAATGTAAAAATGTCGGCGCTCCCACAGATTTACTGCGAGGGTGGATCGGCTTCACACAAGCCCAGTAAAGTTAAACTGATGTAAACGGTCTTAAGAAAGCAGAGTCTTCAAGGCGTTATTCTTAAGGAGAATATGTCAGCAGGATTTCAGACTGTGGTAATTACTGTGAAATGTACTGCTCTCATAGTAACAGTGATCCTTTCCCACAAGCACGAAATTTCAGCTATTTGAGGTCACTGCGTTTTGCAAGACAAAACAAGAAAATTAAGTTAAAAAAAAATGTTTTTTATTAAAATGCTACATTTTTCCATCATGATGAAAAAAGGTTGGTTTTTCAATTAGATGCACAGCCTGTGCTACTCTAGTCTTAAATACGGCTTTTAAGGAGGGAATAAACTTTTCACCGGGGCATCAACAACAACTGCTATGGCATAAAATATTTACAGTGTGTCACCAGATTTGCATTAGGTGTTACATAATACATTTCAAAGGGATTCGCAGTACTGAAGGGGTTTCAAACTAACTTCCTGAAACACAACTTCCTTATGTAAATGAGGCTATGAAAAGATATGAGACGCACAGAGGCAGCGGGGGCAGGATTTCGGTATGTATGTCTCTGTGCACGAGGGAATCAGCAAAATCAAGAGAGTATGAATGTCAGAGAAAATGTAATGTAAGAACAAGCGACGGAGAAGCGAGAAGGTGTGTCAGGGTGTGTGTGTGTGTGTGATGGAGTTGGAAAGAAAGACAGAATGAGGGAGAAAAATGAAGTCCTTGGAGATTGTATCAGAAATAGTCTGACTATAACGGAGTTCCTCTTGCACGGGGAGAAGAAACGAGCGCCTGCTATACAGACGCCCAGACAATGCTGACTTTATTTACAGAGATCTGACACAGACCGCAATAATTAGACAGCTCCTTTCCTCAAACCTGCGGGAGGTTCCTCATCGCTGCAGCCTTTAACCGCCCTGAGTGCGGGCTGAGAAGAGGATGATAAATATCTAGGGATGAGTGGCTGGTTTTGAAGAGGCGTTTCAAGCCATATAAATTGAGCTTATGAGATTCTCGACTTGGAAAAGACCACAAGTCAGCAAAAAAAGGCTGCTGCTGGCTATGAAGTACAACTTTGGGAGCCCATGGATACACTGCTTAATTGTAAAATGATTTCAGATGATTAGCTCAGACTACTTTTGTATGTATGTATGTAATATCCAGTACAGAGAAAACAATTCACTGCTCTCCACTGACTTGGCAAGTGCCTTGGTTAATTACAGCAGCTTGCCAATGCAATAGCTTTCTAACAGCTAACTAGACATGGGGTGCTAAAATATGGGGGGGAGGTAATATTTTTAGCCAATATTTCATTATCATTTCAGCTTTGAGTTACATATTGTGGGGTTGACCGTTTCCCCTGGAGTGGGTGGGGTTTGCAGATTATGGTACAGTGTGCAGTCGCTGTGGCATGCACATATAGACATATGAACATTCTTATAGCAGAGCTGTGGCTATTCTCTGAATGCAAGTGTTACTGGAGCCTGTGCGTCTATAGCCAATGTACTCTGCTACTGTACTGCACACATTTTAATAATGTTTCCAGCACAGTGATCCCTGGAAATGTATGCCCAAGAAAAGACTGTGAGCAAAAGGTTAACATTGAGGGTGTATTTTTTCTGGTGCAAGAAGGGCAGTTTGTTTGTGTGGGAGGAGTCTATATGGGATACATCCAGCCAAGGCTCTGTGCTTGACCTCGTGCTTGCCCACAATGCAACACAAGTCAAGATGAGGGGGAAGGTTTGTTTGTTTGTGTTACTATAGAAAAGAAGTACACAGAGCTGGATAAGCATCCTGTTCAGAATCACTGAGTAGATAAAGTGAAATGAATCTAAGCAAATGGAAAACATGTTTCTTTATTTAAATGCCCCTTAGTCTTTGCATAGCAGCACCTAATCTTTCTGCCGTCTACACAGAGACAACAAATGTGCACACGCACTTAGCAACATACTAACATAATACATTATAATATGCATGTACTGCAGGTAAGAGCTTAACAACTGGCACAATCTAAGATAGACAAACAATGAAAATCGCAAGACTGGAAAGACTGTCATGATGTAATATCATTTAACATGAAACCCTAACGATTGCACACCAAAGTACTCTCAGTGATTGTTAAAGTTTCTTCAGAAATACGCTTTCACCATTTTTTAAACAGCTTATATTAAGTGGCTGTGTGGTTCGATTTGCGTCGGAGGTGTATTTTTGCTTTTTTTGGAATGTTATTGTGCATCACGATCGGCAGCAGTTTTAAAGTATTTTGTAATTTTTGTGTTTAGTTGTCAAAGTCCTGGCTCTTCAACCTCTTATCCCTGCATGGGATATTTTTGGTAAATTTTATGTTTTTTAGGGTGCTGAATCCAAAAACGATCTCCATTTCCCTCCATCACGTACAGTTTTTTTGCAAAACATGAGGACTCTTGACCCTAGCAATTCGGCTCCATCTTTGGAAAGACATGAATCTCTAACTAGATCATTAAGCTTGCTCTGAGAAAATTGTTGAGGTCTCTCATCAACAGAAAAATCTGAGCTAGATTCGTCCTGGTGAGGTAATGTGTCTCCATCCTCAGAATCACTTCGGATATCATCTAAAGTTAAAGGTGGGTGTGGAAATGGTATTTCTGAGGTATGACGCACTGGACGAATAGCTGAACTAAGGTTTGGGTAAGATGTGTTCTTTTTATTTTTAGTATTAAAGCCTCTTACATCTACCAAACAGAAATAGCAATCAGTAGTGTGGTTTTGCTGGTCACGCCACATCACAGGAATCCCCAAACGAAATTAGTTTTTCTTAACCTTAAACCACAAACAAAGATCTTCCTCACATGTTCTACACACCGTGTGAGGAGCCCATGGTCTGTCTCACTGTCTTTGATTAGTTTTAGCTGTGTCTTGTTACCCTGGAGTTTCCCCTCTCTTTGATTTCCTCATGTGTCTATTTAAAGCTTCAGTTTGTCTTAGTTCTCTGTTGCATCATGCTGTAATCATCTCATCATCTCAGGTCTGCATTTTTGTTTTACCCGGACTTAAGTTTTCTGCTGTTGTCTTGAATTACATGCTTTGCCCTAAAAATGGGTCTGTAGCAGTCCTTTTGGGTCCTTTATCCACACATTTTGACAAAATTTAGTTTCCTTTATTCCTTATTATTATCTTATTCAGAGTTCTTTAACTTTGCAGTATATTTTTGCAGTAGAGATTTCTGCCATCCATTAGTCCGTGTTATTTTAATTCCTCACTGAACCACTGGTTCAGTAAATATCTTTAATGGTACAGGTTAGCCTACAGAAGTCCAAAATCCAGGCTGTAATTTATCAGTTGCTTTATTTATTTGCTCTCCAATTATTGATCAGAATAATGGAATCAGATCAGGTGGATTGAGCTACTGTGCACCTTGGGGTATAACATCTGTGTCTGCTGATGTGTCAACACATATTTTTTTAAAAACACCCTGGCTTTCAAGTTGTAATTACTCTCACTGCAACCAGTCCATCTTTCAAATACCATGCTATTTCAAAACGGCATAAACAAGCAAAAAATATCCCTACACCTAGAAGCTCCAGCATTGATTACTATATGTTTTAGTATGTCTGTGGCTGGTTTGGAATTTATGCGCATTTTTCAACTCAGCAAGGAATACTGAGCAACCAACAAACTATTGAACAGAAAAATCATGCAATCGCCAAGCCTTAGCCGGCGGGTTTGAACTTCGAATTAATTTTGGTTTTAAAAAAAAAAGGAAAGTGAAAGAAAAATGACTTTTTAAGCTTCAAAAAATCCTGCTGTATTAAAAATATGAGGACAAACTGACTAAAGAAAAACAGAAAGAAGGTAAGTGTTTTTTTTCCCAAGGACATTTAAACAAGAATTGGTTGTAATATGTTGGTTATGAAACATACCCCACTTGAAGAAGAAAAAAAGCACTGCCTGGAACAAGAAGATTGGTATTAACTTCATTTGGTAAGTTAGAAGACAGTGGCATATGACCAGAGAAAGGAGTGAATAGATGAGGAGGGGATGAAGAGGTAATATAGAGGAAGCAATATAAGAAAATGCGGAGGTGGAAGAAGTAGGGTAATTGGTTTATAAGGCAGGAAGAGGAGCACTGGGTAAAGCAGAGTGTTATTACAGCTAGATGATGCATCAATAACCATTCACTGGCCCTTCATCTCTGTCCCTCATCTTATCACTGTTCCATCATTTGTCTTTATTAACTATTTGTCTTATTTTGCTAATAGAAAAATTTAATACATTTTATAATTCCTTTGATACATGACAGTGATATAGTCAGTCGTAGATCATAAAGTTTAACATAATTGGCTATACCTTGCCTACAAATAAGAGTCTCTCATCCATCTTACACCAATAACAATGCCACTAGCAGCAGCAATTCATAAATAAAGCACTCCTCATAGCTTCAATCATATGAGTCCAAACTGTAGTGCCGGTATTGCTTTAGTGTCAGATCGATGGTAGAACCAACCAAGATCGTTTTTCCCACCAGCTGTTGAATTATTCAGCCCACGACTTCCTCTGGGGAGATTCCTGCTCAGCCTGCCAGACAGACACAGCGAGCTCACAGCCTGGCAGGGAAGCTTGGGATTGTCACAAAATTCCTAACAGCACGGTCAGTACTGTGTCTGAAGACAACAGAGGTCATGTAACACACAACAGAGTATACTGTATGGTTACGGCCATGACAAAATTCAAAGTGCACTGAACACTTATAGTTTGTTTGTGAACTGTTTTTTGTTACCTGAAAAATATTATGTGCAACTTTCTAAAGTGTCACTTATGCTTTCACTGCAAACACAAATCAGCTCGGGTCTCTTTTTTTTCTCCAATAAACAGGAAAAAGCATCTGCTTCTCTCCAATTGAAAAACTACCAAAGAAGTTCCAGCTCTCTGCCTCTACAACTTCATGCAAATGCAGCAAGATTCTTGAGATGAAAAGCAAAATGGAAATGAGAGCAAGTCCATACTGTAAAACCAATATCCAGGGAGAAAAAGTTCGGAAACTGCTTCGGAGTAAGCCATTGTAAAATGTGAATCAGTGAAGTGTGTCACTGTAGAGTGAAGGTTTCATTGTCAGATGTCCACCTCTGCCTGCCCCTAAGACGTGTTCTTTTAGCTAATGAGCTACACTCGATTTCACAAACAATACACACACATCTTAATATTAAGCGTAAGACTAAAGAATGCTCTCCGACTTTCTGCCAAAGATCAGGCAAAGTGGAACCCCGCTACTATCCGAGATCCCGGCTCACCTGTGCCATGTCCCAGCTCCACCACTCCGGCATAAGTGCAGTCGCCTGGGTCGCCAGAGTGGCCGCCTGGTGAACCTGAAAGTTTCTTTAAGGTGTTCTTTTACGCCCTTATCCAAAAAACACAGAGCGGTGCCTACGATCGCTGGAACCCGTCAATGCCTGGCTGGTACCTGTCGTCACCCTGGATGGGATGTTCCAGTCTGCTCTCCTCGTCCCCGTTGGCGTGGGGTGAATCTGCGGCCTCTGTGTCGGGCTTCTAGGCTGGCTAACGACACAGATCCGCCGCTTACTGTCAGGATTGGTCTGACTTTTATTCGGAATGATTTCTTCACATCCCGAGGACTGGATTTTCTCTGTGTGTGCGAGACGTGGCTGAGCGCCGGTGAGCGCAGCATCTTCTCAGAACTTCTACCTGACGATTTCTGCTATTTTAATTCCCCGCGTATGTTGGGCCGAGGAGGAGGAATAGCTACGATTTTTAAAAGTCATTTTAAATGTAATCAGCTATCAACCCCGTCATTCACCAGCTTTGAACTGGCTGTGTTTGAGCTGGGCTGCTCTCGCAGTGTTGTGTGCGGTGGTTTATCTACCTCCAAAATACAATAAGGACTTTGTGAATGACTTTGCTGACTTCTTGGCTGAATACCTGCCAAAATCTGATTGTGGGGATTTTAATATTCATGTGTGTTGTCCTGAAATGCCCATGGCACAGGGCTTTTTAAATCTTATTGATTCTTTGTTCTGGTGCAATGTGTGACTGGTCCCACACATGAACGTGGACACACACTTGATCTTGTTTTTTCTCATGGCTTTTCTGTTTTTAACGTAGCGATTTGTGATGCTGTGTTTTCTGACCATAGTCCTGTGATATTTGAAGTTCCTCTTGCCTGTACCTGTACCGCTGCTCGGCGCTGTCGCGTTTTTAACTCCTCCACTCCTGCCCAGTTTTCAACAGTTTTTAACCAGAACTGTGAAATCCTGGAGTTTTCATGCAGCCAAACTAAGTAACTGAGCTCATGGTTTTATTCCACCTGTCAGACTGCTTTGGACTCTTTGGCTCCATTAATAATCAGGCTGCGTAAAACCAAATCTGAGCCCTGACTGTTGGCTTCAATATGAAAAAACTATAAAAGATGCCAAAAGACAAAAAACACTTCTCCGGCATTATTCTGTCAAACTGTCACAACCTGCGTGTTTTATTTAAAACTATTAACTCTGTTCTTAGTGCACCACATACTGACTGTATTAAGGCCTCGTCTGAAGCCGGTGAACATTTTTTACACTTTTTTATTGAGAAGGTCTCTTCCACCAGGGCTCAAATCTCTCCTTGTGCTCATGACCCTTCAGTCTCTGCTTCCTGCTCTGCTGTCTTTGACAGGATTGAGCCGGTGACTCTGTCCTCTTTAAAGGAGACTGTTGGTCGTTTTAAGCCCACAGGGTCTCCAAATGATGCTGTCCCTCCTCGACTCTTAAAAGAGGTGTTACCAACATTTGGACCTTTGGTTCTTGAGCTGGTAAACCACAGTTTGCTGTCAGGTGTAGTACCGAAAGATTTTAAACATGCTGTAGTCAAACCCCTGATTAAAAAACCTGCTCTTGATCCTATGACTCTTGCAAATTACAGGCCTATCTCCACACTACCTTTTCGTTCAAAAATTCTTGAAAAGATAGTTCACAGCCAATAAATGACCTTTCTGGAAAAGCAAAATGTTTTAGAGGTTTTCCAATCTGGTTTTAAACCCTTTTATAGCACTGAATCAGCCCTTCTAAAAGTTTTGAATTACATATTTTTAGCTGCTGACGCTGGAGACTGCATTGTTCTTGTGCTTTTAGATTTGACAGCTGTTTGATACAGTGGATCGTGCCATTTTACTCTCTCGTTTGGAGCACTGGGTGGGCATTAGGGGCACAGCACTGGAGTGGTTCAGGTCCTACTTTGGTGGGGCAAACTTTTTGTGTCAGTCTCTCTGACCATGTGTCGTCCTCCGCTCCTCTCTAGCCCCACTGAGACCCCCAATGTACATTTAGATTCCTTGGCCCAGTATAATAAGCCAACTGTCACAAACCTGGGGGTCAAAGTTTGAGCACATTTCCCCTATGTTAGCTTCACTTCACTGGCTGCCCATTCTTTTTAGGATTCATTTTTTAATTCTTTTATTTGCTTTTAAAGCCGTCCATGGCCTAGCCCCATCTCATCTCTCTGAGCTGCTACAGCCTTATATGCACACCCGCTCTCTCAGGTCAGCTGACCATCTGTTCCTGAATGTACCCAGGACTGAGCATAA
>VOQK01012078.1:43937-58013 GCA_015052645.1 Benitochromis conjunctus
ATCTTGTTTTGCAGCAGGATGAGCTTCTCCTCGTACTGCAGCTTTAGCATCAGCAGCCTCCGCTGGCTGTTCTCCAGCTCATCTATCAGCTTCTGCTTGATCTCAATCTCGCAGGTCAGGTCTGCCAGGTCCGCCTGGAAGTTGGCTGCAGGTTGAGGAGTTTTGAGAGAGGTTGCAAACCAAATTGCACTATTTGTGTGTGTGTTTCATATACAACTGAAAAACTAAAAAATAGGCTTCTTTTTGCAAACTTTCCATCAAGATGCAGATTCATTTCTGCTCTTTTTACACTAAAAACATCTTTATCTTTACTGTAAATAGTCTCTCACAGCAGATGATGTCCTGACAGAAACAACAGCTGATAAAAAAGAGGCAAGCTGGACGGGCACTCTACATTACACGGTGACAAAGCGTGAAAACGGTGGTGTCATTTCATAAAAGCAGCTGTCAGGACCACACCTTTCTCATCCGAGTCTGAGTCTGAATCCACCAGGCTCTCATCACTGTCAAAGTCATCCTCTTCCTCCCTACCCTCCTCTTCGTCCTCCCCCTCGTCATCGTCACAGCCACTCTCCTCCTGCAGTGGAGACATGATGTCCTGCGCACACGGAGAAACACATAAACGATCAGACTCGTTATGGTCACTTTAAAGCTCGCGGTGCCGACTCGCACGGGTCTTACCTCGGTGTAATTCTCATCTGAATCGATCTCTCCGTTCTGTCCGTTCTCCCTGCCCTGCCCGTTCTCGCCGTTCTCCTGAGTGTGCAGCTTTACTCGTTTCTTCAGACCTTTCTCCAACTCCGGGCTGAAGGAGAAAAGCGGGCATGTCAAGCCAGGTACTGGCAGGCATGGGATTTTCCACAAAAATCACTTCACCTTCAGCACTATACCAGATGGTTTTTGCCCTGCAGAAACACTCCCCTGAGTGTAACTAAGATCGTGCATGCTCTGACATCCCTTATTGTGGCTCTGGGAGTTTTGCCAAGTAATATGCTTACTGCAAAATCAACCATCAAAAGTCATTAAGCAAACTCTTCTTCAGCTTGTCTACCATCATTGCCCCTTTAGCTCTTAAGTTTTAGTGCCAGTTTTATTATCTTCTTTGCTCGCTCTTCTAAAAACTTATCAGCCATCCCAGCAATAAATTCCCATCTTCCTCCATTTCTCTGCCATTAGGCCTCAATTAGCCTGTTAGGCTGTGTACTCTTCTCTCTCGTGACCCAGTAGCTGACTGACTAAGACCTTTCTGTGTCCAAGCCAGCGTTACAGCTCAGCATTGGCAGCATACCAACTCTTTTCGGAAGCTGGCAGCCCCCAAGTCCTAATTTACTTGTGATGTGGGGCTTAAAGAGAAAAGTAATGAGGAAGGGGGAAAATATATGATCAGGAAATATTTCACAATCATCCCCGTCCTTTAGAACCAGTTTTGAATATCTGAACAGGTTCATATGAGGCATAAATTGAGCCATTAGATATTATATTAGCATAAAACAGATGTTTGGAGGTCTTTCCTAAGTGGATGCTACATGTCCTCCGCTCCTCACCTCATCCTCCTCTGCCTCCTCTCTTTCTTCTTCAGTCTCTCGATATCCAGCTTGGCCCGGCGTAGCACGTCCGTCATCTCCGCCTCCATGGACATGGGAGCAGGCGAAGAACCCGGGGGGTGACCAGGGGCGGGGCTGAGAGTGGAGGTGGGGAACGGGGAACGAGAGGAGAGCCGGCCCACTTGTCGTCGTAACGACTCGTTCATGGACTCGCTCTCGAGAAGTTTGGTTCTAACAAAGGTGGAAGAAAACAACAGAAAGAGGCAACAGAGGTGTTCATTCATGAATTTTATTGCTATAGCAATAAGCAATATAGACTAAATACAACTAAATTAATAATCATACATAAGTGTAAACAAGATGCACAGGAATAGGACGCCCCCCCTTAATTAGTACACTTTTCCCTGCTGTGGGAAGTCATAAAGATGTGAAAAACTGTAAAAATAAATATTTATGTCACACATATATGCAGTATGCAATTTGCGTATCACTCTCATATAAAGCTGCAAACTGTAGTGACACACTTGCAGCGTACCGTCGCTGACTTTAATAGACCGGCCCAGCGGGCGCTCACAGCTTGCAGAGAGGAGAAGCAGCTGAACTGAAGCTGAACTGCACCACGGTGAGTGACTCAGCCGAACTAAGTGGGTTACTGTAAGAAGTGGGTCCCTCCAGGTGTGTAAGAACTTGCCGCAGCTACAGAAAAGTGTAACTCGTTCACTATAGGAACCTTACTATAGTCAGCTCAAAGCCTGTGGAGAAGCTGAGGCTGCGGTACAGTTCACAAAACCCTCTCATGGAAAGAGATGAACTGGAAGGTGTATTATCGTAAGTGTGACTTGTATTTAATTCTTACTGGCACGGCTCGACACAAAAACGAACGTCTTCAAATGTCTACAATTGTGGTCAGAAGTTTACGTGGTAATTTGGGGCTTTTAATGATTTCTTTTTCAGGGTAAAACGATCGTACGGAATAACATTTTTAATGACTTTATAAAACAAGGATTGAGTGCAAAAGTTTGAATGTATTTTGGATATTCTCTTATTATTATTTTTATTATTAAAATAATATTAATAATAATTGTATGTAGTTTTATTATATTTAATCATCTCCCAAAAAATCTAGATGGATAAACAGAACAACAGGCAAGATTTGGGGATAAGCAGCTACTTACAGTTATCACAGTAAAGACCAATCGCTGTTAGTCTGTTACTGCTTTTAGTCACCACTGGTCAGCAATAGTTGCATAATGACACTCAGGCTCTTACCTGAGTTCTTCAACCTCTCGGATATAGTTCTGAATTAGAGTCCCGATCTCCTCATTGCCCTCGCCTGGATGACGAAAAGTAAGAACACACTCAGATCACAGAAAATGCAGTTAATTTTAAAAAGCAAACTTTTAACTCATTACTTTTCATAGATTAAGCGAAGAAAAGTTTTGAGATCATAATTACAGAGGCCGAGCTCATGCGATTAAGGATCTCTCTCACGTACTTGACTTGGCGAGCAGAGTGCTGACCTCATTGGCCAGCAGATGCGTTACGCGTGAGTTGAGGTGGTCGATGGTCTCCTGCATTGCTTTCACCCTGAGACGCAGTGTGTCATTTTCTCTCTGCAACATGGTGTTCTCCTGGTACAGGTCACTGTAGCCCTCTGACCCTTCCTCACAGGCTACACGCTTCCCCTGCACAGAGCAGACGGTTGGCACAGTCAACAAATGCTTTGGCGTCCAAGGGTCAAAGGTCAGTCGTGAAAAAACAAACTCAAACTAAAATTACACTCATACAAATACGCCACGATGCAGCCAAACCAAACAAAGTGCTGTTATTTAAAATGACCGTGGCTCTACAGCGATGTATTGTTGCGTTTTCGGTGATTAACGCTGAAAAAATCCGCTTGTTTCCCCCCTTCCAACAGAGAGTCACTGTTAAGCGCTGCTCACAGCCTCCACTCATCCGCCGCTTCATTACTTCCACACTCAAGTCACATCGCATCCCTTATTACCACATTGAGGTCCGCTTGCCATCCCTTTGCACAGTCACTTCGCTAGAAATGTGGTAAAACCTTTAGTTACATAGAAGCGCAACAACAGCGCTAAACGATCACTTGTTTCTTACGGCCCCAGAGGTCAAAACTGATGAAAAAGTGGACCGTCTTTGTGGACCCTCTTAAACGTCTCTCCCCATTTCTTCTCATACTTCTCATATTATCCTCCGTGCAGTTTACACTCAAGCTGAAACATCAATTTGTATCTACATTACACTGTAAAATGCTGACAAGTGATGTGTGTGTTCCAGTAATGATCTTTAATTTGATATATCTGCGGCAAGCATGGCCTCTGCTTTTATTACTTACCGTCTGATATCATTCTCCCTTACTCCATTAGTCTGTCTTCTTCTGCTTACACGCTATTCTCAGTTTCATCCATCTTCTCCCCGCACATACCCCCTCACTAACTACATCACCAGCACACAGCTACGTCCTATCCCTCTTCCTCTGGGCTCATCCCACCTCCCCCCTCGCTCACCGCCTTGTACTCCATCAGCTCCATTTGAAGTCGGGCTATCTCGGCGCGCAGGGCGCTGATCTGCTGGCTCGTCTTGTCTTGGTTCACCATCACCTTGTTCTTGATGTTTCGGGCGCGATTGGCGTACTTCAGCGTGTTCAGCGTCTCCATGAAGTCCCGGTCTGACGGGCTGACGCAGGCGATCATGACCGTACGACTGGAGGAAAAAGAAAAGATGGAGGCTGTCGGTAAATGCGCATACGCAGAGTAATGGTGTGGTTGTGCTTGCTTGTCAGTGTTGCTACACATTTTTTTGGCAGTAAACTGATTAAGTAACTGACCGATCATTTCAACTCTACAGATTGCCTCGATTCTTCCGAAAAGTACATCTTTTTACAACAAATACCACTTCGTCATATGTGTGCGTCGGTGTGTGTGTGTGCATTATGTGCTTATACCTGTTCCCTCCCAGTGAGTCTTGAAGCAGTCGGGTAAGTTTGGAGTCTCGGTATGGGACGTGTCCGCCCTTCTTGGTCTGATCACCTAAAGCACTGATCACATTTCCCAGAGCCAGCTAGCAGAGGTGCAAAGACACACAAGAAGAAGATACGCTCTAAGCATGCACAATTATTTCTTTTCTATACAGATTTACAATCATACCACCAACACACAGCCACACTGGCAATCCCTGCCTGACTTACAAGTCCACAATTAATAGAGATTCCCTCGCGGGCTCTCTCTCCTGTAGCGCCGGTGCGTTTCAGCCTCTCGGAGCCAGCCAGGTCCACGAAGTGAAACTTGGCCATCAGTGTCTCATACTCTGGCTGTGCGATCGGGCCAGACTCCACACCACCGTTCAGCTCTCCATTCTGCCCTCCTCCGCCGTTCTGCTAACAAACAAACAAACAAAAGGAAGCAGGATGTTGAGTTACTTTAAACTAGCGATCATTTGATCAGTGTGAATGCTGCTCAGTTAATTATGTTTAACTTCCACTCTGTCTGCTCTTCATGCTCACTTTATCATATCACACTTTTCCTATTAGCTTATCGTTTTCCGTCTCCTCCCGCTAACAGCCGACAGGTTTTCATATAACCGGATGATGACAAAGTTGTAATAAGTCTAAATACCTCACTCATGTGTTTTTTAAACAATTTTGTCTCTCTCCTTCTTTCCACCACCCATTCCAAACTGACCATTTGCTGCTGACAGACTCGCATCTGACAGAGGTGGATGGTGAAGATGGCGTGCGAGCGGGAGCTCTGGGCGTTCATCTGAGTGCTGGCAGTGGTGCGGGACAGAGCGCCGAGCTTCAGGCACTGCAGCAGCTGCAGCACACACACACACACACACACACACAGACATTATACATGACATTTGGTTACTCTTATTGGAAAGTAAGAAACCTCCTGACTAACGCATGCAGACTGAGAAACAAACACAAGTATGATCACGTATTCTTTTAGGAAGACGAGACGAGGAAGAGCAGTGCTGAACTCTTCCTGGTAGAATTCAGCACCACTCGCTAAAGCGCTAGCATTTCATTAACCTTTACATTTCCTATTCCCTGCCCTCTCTGCTGCTGGGCCCTCCCCTCACTCTTTATCCTCACCTGCCTCCATCCTGTCTTCCTCGACTGACTCTATCACTGCCAGACTTCCATCTCATCCCTGTTACCCTGCTTTGACTCTTTCTGTCTTTTTCATCTCTCCCACAGGAGCACCCTCCCGTCTCTCAGCTGCCTTTAATGCAGATAAACGATCCCAAATTCAGCCTTTCTTCCCCTTTCTCGCTGCGTCTTTTAACACTTGCTGATGTCAATCTTTCTCTTTCTCACCTTTAGAAAAAAACTGAGTAACCACAACCACAACTGCCTTGTCCAAGTCAGTGTTTTAGTGTAGCTCTTCCCCTAAATGAACACCTTTTTTCTGTGTATCTTGTGACCAAAGATTCCTCGTGTCCTAATGAGCCTTTCACATCCTTCTTCCTCTGCACTGTCAGTGCTCTGCGGTTTCCTTTCTCATCAGCTGTGACACATTTCTCATATGTGACTGTAAACAAGCCAGCCTCTCAAGAAGGAAGCTAAACTTCATAAGATAAATAGCCCCATGGGTTTAAAAATTGACGGCGTTCAATGCAGCAAAATAGAGCCTAGTCTCCCTTGTTATCGCTGACCTCTTTGTTGTTTATGGAGATGGACCACCAGATGGTTCTTGGCAGTTCACACTCCCATGCTTCCCCTCACCCCAGTCAGAACTAATTCGTGTCTTCACAGTGAATACTTTCCGATGCAATATCGCTCATCACTGTACAGTCATGGGAGACTTGACTTCTGCACTTTCTGGTTCATTTAAAGTGGTTATATCAACCACTGAAGTGTAAAAAGTGGTTATTTTGTTCAAGATTTTGCACGACAATCGGAACATTTTTAAAATATACAATTACTTACTTACTATTAAAAGCTTTAATCACTGTTGGTAAATATTGATATACAGATAGATAGACGCCCAACAGTAAGAGGATCTGGTTGTTCTGCTATGCTGTGGGAGGTATTATGCTGGCATGGTTTTGGTCTACTTATCCCTTTGAAGGAAGAGCAACTGCAAATCAGAATGATGTCAAATTTATCTGATGATGAAACCCTTAGAACCTCTAGGACGACAGTGCCTCCATTCAACTAAATCTCAACCCAGTTAAGAATATCCCAGCACCCGGCAATCAGTGTTTTCACATCATGCATTAGCGTTAGACAATCAAATTTTCTACTCTTCTTTTTATTCTTTGTATAACAAAAATATTCTTGAATTATTAGTGATTCAAGACTGGTGAGAGATTTACTCACAGTGCCTACTGTAGCACAAATCCGTGCGTAAATCATGCGTAAACAAAGTTTCATGGACAAATTCTTGATTTATCGATGTTTTCATAATTGAATCCGTTTGTACTTTAGGAACAACTGCAACAAAGTCACTCTGATCATATGTGGGACAAATGACGATGACAAATGACTAATATTAAACATAATAATAACAACTATCATTATTATTCTAAGGAACTTGGAAAGAAATCAACTGACTTGTTTAAGTTTCACTGAACTTTATTATTATTAAGAACATTAACACCTAAATATTAGTAAGCCCTTCAGCCCATCTTTAAGTGTTAGTGTGAGACAGTGCTCTCCTCCATCAACACCATTGATAAACCAAATGGGGCTCGCTATAGTCAGACTGCTGCAAGTAGCAAAGCAGCAAGTAAGAGACTTGTCTTCTTCCTTAACCGTAACCCGTCGCTGCAGATGGCCGCCCCTCCCTGAGCCTGGTTCTGTGGGAGGTTTCTTCCTGTTAAAAGGGAGTTTTTCCTTCCCACTGTCGCCAAAGTGCTTGCTCATAGGGGGTCATATGATTGTTGGGTTTTTCTCCGTATGTATTATTGTAGGGTCTACCTTACAATATAAAGCGCCTTAAGGCGACTGTTGTTGTCATTTGGTGCTGTATAAATAAAATTGAATTAAACTGAACTGAATTAAAGGATCATTGGCAAAGCACGCTGACACCGTTCTGGTCCGGGTTCAACTCCTTACTTTCACATATTTTGTTTCTCATTTCTCATCTGAGCTGTAGATGTGGGCAGAAATGTGATAACCTCACAAATCACAACTCCAGCTGCACTCACAGACCCACCTCGTCCTCCGATTGCACCAGTCTGGAAGTAACTCCAGTGGTGTAGATGCTGCCACTGGCGTCCTCGTGGATCTTTATGGCGGACTTCCTACCGCGACTCTCTGGATCTCTGGCTCCGTCGAACAAGTCCAAGATCTCTTCATTGTACAGCTGCAAGGAGCAGAACAAACACACATTAAGGCCCACCGCACCTCGTACAATTTGTACACGCTCAGTGCAAGGATTACCCCCTCTCCTGAAAATGATTGTGCACCTCATAAAACGGAACTATTGTGTTCTGTTAAACTGATTTCTAGTTTCGTATTTCCACACAGCTCTGCAGCCACAGAGGTCAACATGATGACAGTTCAGAAACCTTTGAGGACAAGGGTCAAAGAGGTCAGCTGAAAGCTCAGCTGCTCCCACCTAGTGCAAAATGCAGGCACGCACGCACGCACGCGCGCACACACACACACACACACACCATCTGTTCACCATCAACAGAGATAACCTTTTGACCTGAAATCCCACAGAAAAGACACTAATAGCGAGAAGGAGGACACTAACACAAAAGAAGAAAAAGAAAAATGAACAGAAAATGATTTTATTTTGAAATTTGAATTTCTATTACATTGTAATTATTACGCTGTTCAGTTCTCTCTCTTACACACACACACACACTCACACAGTAGTAATGTCCCCTAAATAAAACCCAAACATTTTTCCTGCCAGAAGCCCCCAGAGGAAATAATTACTCGTCATATTATCTAATTTCTCCTACGCAGGCGTCCCTCCTTCCCTCCCGTTCCTTGCACTTATCCATCTTCTCCTGCACAGTGATGAGGAATAACGTTAGAGGTAATGGACAGCATTAATCAGGACCAACAATGCACAGGCAGACGTTCACGCTAATCTGTCTTCAGGTTGTCACTTCCTGTTTATAGAAGAAGGTCTGATCTTGTCGTCTCCCCCATTTTGTCCCATCTGGTTAGAGTTAATATGGACAAGCATTCATCCCAGCATACACACAAAGGCACACGCACACTAATGGCACTAAGAATATCAATACAGCATTGTATGAGTGTCAAACAGATTAACAATGTGAGCGCTGCCTACCTCCAGGAACTGGGCGCTGACTTTAAAGTCCGGGGGCTGAATGCCAGCCTCCTGGGCCCGCATCCTCCTGGCCTGGATTCCCTCAAACAGGTGATGAACAGCCCGCGGGATTATGCCCTGCTCCTGTGGGCTCAGGTTTACATCGAAACCCGTCCCCATGGTGTATGTCTTCCCTGAGCCCGTCTGTAAAATGATTCACCAGTGATTCATCAGGTCTCATTTACACTCCCAGCCTCATTCCTTATTTATGTACAATAACAAGGTTTCACACACATTCACTGTAGTTAATTAAAATCAGTAAACCGTGAGTCAATGTGCATGGCTGTGCTCGCTGCACGGGTGTGTGTACAGACATGTGCGTGTTTCTGCTTTGTTTTTCTTTTATCTATTATGTCAGCTACAGCAATTCAGCAAGCGTTGCCGCTCTCACTCACTTATATTTGATATGAAACATACGCAACGCTGAATGACTTGAAAGACCCTTTAATTCATGCAAGTCATGTCTGCCCAGGGCTTTACTTACATTTGAAGGGTAACAGCCCACGCATGAACTGCAATATGTCTTTTTCTTTTTTTTAAGTACTAGACACACAGACACATAACGGTCGCCGGTCTCATCCTTAATATGAAATCTCACAAAACAAAAACATATTTTACACATCAAAAACCAGAGGACAAATTTAAAGCTTATGTCTGTCTTGCCCACACGTATGTCACGGTCCTGGGTCGTGTGACCCAGCGTTTTGGATTTCCCTGTATTATGTTATTCATTGTTTATGTTAAAGTTCATTTAGTTATAAGCTTCTAGGTTGCTCAGTTTTAGTTCTTTGTTTATCAGGTCCCTTTATGTCTTCACCCCTCTGTTAAGTCTCCCTTGTGGGTTCGTGTGACGTCTGCATCTCGTCGTATTTCCTGTTTTATTTTGAAAGTCTTGAGTTTCTTTGTTCAATATGTTTAGTTTTACTCTTCTCCTGTGATGTTGTTATGTTCATTTCAGTCAGCTGTTTCCCCATGTGTTTCCACTTCCCCTGGTCACCTCCTGTCTGTATTTAAGTCCTCTATCTTCCTTTGTTCAGTGTCAGAACGACTGTGTTACCACGTCTAGTCACAGTTATCTTATTTAGTTTTCCCAGTATGGGTTACAGTTTAGTTGTCGCTCCTGTTTTCGCCTTTGCTTGAGTTTTGTTCACGTTTACCAGCCTAAATAAAACGGCTTGCTTTTGGTTTAAGTCTCCACTCTGTGTCCTTCCCTGTCTGCACTTGGGTCCCCTTTTCACACTGGCGTAACCCGCCGTGACAACGTACGTTTTATTTTACAGGTTGGCCAGGTATATTAAAAGCCATTAAGTGTAATGGGCAAGTCACTTGGTGATTTATTTATTTTTTTGAGTACCCATGATCAGTTATCTAGGATACAGTTGCCTCGCTCTTATTTTGAAAGCTCAGTCACTACCCTGGCCCTTTCCCTCAGGTTTTCCCTGAATGACATGAGGCCAGGTTGCCGGCTGTTGGAGCAGTCTTCAGGAGAGGATCTCGCCCTGAGGTCGGACAAACACCAAAGAACCACTCTGAGCAGAACCTGGAGCAGGGATGGCAAACTGGGCAAGATGGCGCTACGCCAAGGTAACGGAGGATGCCGAGAAAAACAAAGACTACCTCAGTTAGCTGATTAGATTTCTCCAAAATATACTTATTACAAAGCACTCAGCAAATAAATTACATACAGGGAAAAAGCGAGTAAGCACACGTCTGCTTCGTCCACATATCTAAATCTGTGGCCAACAGATTTGTATTGTGTATGACTTTTAAACCTACCCCCTATGACTTCATCTGACACATTTTGCCTGCTGCATTTACTTTGCAGTTCGCACATGTTGACTGATGTTTCCCTGAAAGAGCCCAATGTCTGAATTAAATCCTTAATGGGAAAATCTTGACTGAATGTGATCAGTTAAAATAGTTTGTTGTTGTCTTTGTTTGATTTCACTTGTTCATATTTAAATAAAACAGCGACTAAATTAACCCTCTGGGGTCTAGGGCAATATGCACTGTCAACACAAATCAAAACGGAATCGCATTGCGGCCCCGCCCCCATGCCACGCCCCCTTTTATCGACGATCTTGGTGTGACGCGCCGGCGCGTCAATAGACCACAGAGGGTTAAAAAGAGGTAAATAAGAAAAATTCTTCAAATTCTCTGTCAATTATTTATTTAAAAAACCACCTCTAATGTAATTGTACGTTTTTGAGCCTCTCCTGCTTCTGGCTGTACTGAATGGAAAGCTCAATAGTCTTACTCAGTCTCAGTGTAATATTTCCGATGCATCACATCTTGATGTACGAGTTATCTTTTATTACAGTCTTCTAACAGCATTCTGTGGCCATGGCAGAGCGATATCTCATCTCTATAAATATTCTAGTCTCCCTCTTTGTCAGAAAGCATGCAGACTGCTGTCATGCTGCCTGCACTGCTGTTTGACCCCTTTGTGAAGGAAAATAAAGCTCATAAAGACAACCTGGCTGCGTGCACCTCAGTTTATTTCAGATTTCCTCAACGGATTCCAAACGTCTCTGTCATACCTGACCGTAAGCGAACACGGTGGCGTTGTAGCCCTCGAAGCAACCCTCAATGAGCTTGTAGACGCAGGTCTGGTAGATGTGGTGCTGCTCTGAGTCAATGTCGAACACAAAGTCATAGGTGAAGGCCTTGTCCTTTCCCAGGAGGACTTGAGGCTCTCCGGGTGTGACCAGCGTGCACACGTGGCAGCCTTCTATCTTCTCTTTGGCCATCTGAGGACGAATCCTGAGAGACGACAACAGAAAGGGAAAGAGAGAAATCGTTAGTACATTTATTAAACTGTTACATCGATTTAAAAACATTGCTGTCAGGCAACTCGGCAAGACAGGCAGCTGATAGTTACAGAGGCTACATTATTTTAATGCTTTAATGCATCGTGCAGATAAAGCATGAGAGTCTGATCCCACATGGTGCACTGGAAACAAAGAACAGTGAGAATATGAGAGCACACAAAGTGGACACAAAGTGGACATAAAGTGAACAGTTCTAAGGAGCAGGACCACTGACGTTGGCACACCATACAGGCTCTTAAAGCCATCATCACACTGGCTGTTAATCCTTCATCTAAAGACTCTGCTGGGTTTTCCTTCCTGACAGGTAGTTCACTGCAGTTAATTGCTTTTACCTGACATCCCAGCTTCAAAATAATCCGCGATTAGATGAGTCCGAAAGGACGCAGCCGCAGCTCCAGATCATCTTACGAACTCGCTGACAGCTCGACGACCGAGTATTTAAGTTTAGGAACATTTTCACTTCCTTGCCAGTAGAAGAGCAGAAACCCAGACAAGCGAGACCGCTGTTTAATTAAGCTGAAGCCTTTAAGGACGTGGGAGTCTGGTGCATGCTAGTGCTGCAGCAACGATTTATCATGAGAAAACGTCACACAGTAATGTTGCTCTCACATAATGCAAGTACATAAAACAGATGACTTTCCAGGTGCCGTGTTAATGTTGTGCTTTCAGAGGTACAATATGGACACAGTAGGGAGGTAATCACTTTAAGCTGTGGAAAAAGCCATGAGGCAGCAGTATCGGAGCAGTAGTCCACCTCTTCACATGCTAAGCTCACCCCCCCCACCCGGCTCAATCTTTAGGGGATGCAAATCAACTCCCCCACACACCAAGACTGCACAAGAAACTCCCTATGGGATGCTGCAACAAAGACACACACACATAATGTATAAAGCGAGAGAGGTCGCCAACCACATCCAGCTGCGGCGGGATGCTCCGCAAACCACAAAAACACACACACACTAAGTCTCTAGAAACAAATGCTGTACACATGCAGTTCAGAAACAACCCTACTGTACTATCTTCATGTCACACATTGCTTTTCTCAAGCGAGCACCCCACCCACCGCTAACAGAGAGAGTTACACTTCTGCGCACACAGGGGCAGCTTTCTGGCCATCTTTCAGGCCTCGAGGCCCCGCAGAGAGTCTTCCAGGAAGAAATGAAAGCTATTAGAAGAAGTCCACAGCAGCATACGTTAGCCCAGATAGCCTTATGACAAAGAGAGCGACTCTGAAAGCAGCTTGCAGACAGACGAGCTCCTTTTATGACTGGATGTGACCTTGACCCGGAGGTTAATGTATCTAAAACCGCAGATCTCGCAATGAACGCTGCTTAAAGCAATTACTAACGTGAAGTGGCTGCAGCAGAAGAGGAGCACACTCGGTCCCCGCGATGGATTTCACGGCAACACAACTGTGTGAGTTGCAGCTGTGTCATGAAAAGAGAAGGAAAGCATTCTTTTTGCTTCCTCTCTCTATTTACATTCGTTTCATCCAGTCTGTGTGCGCCGCCTTAAGATCAGAAGTAAAATAAAAGAAGGAAATTTAAGGTAATTAACCTCATCATCATTACGGGATGCTTCCATAACTGAATTTCTACTTCTACCTATCACCGAGTGAGTGTGTAGGAGCGTCTCTGCAGAGCGTGTCAGGATTTGTCTCTGCTGTCAGATCCCAATAATCATTTTGTGCCTTTGGCAGGACTTTGTCTCATGGAGCATGTGTGAACATTTTCAACGGACCCAACCCAAGAAAGAGAATTATCACAATTCTGTCAGCGATTAATCATTCAAATCATCATTTTTTTAAACTGGATGCCTAAAGTTGTCACTGTGAGGACAATTCCACACGCACGCACAACTACAACACCCATGCGCACAAAGAAAAATAAAAACAACAGTCCACACAGAGACACTCACTATAACAAGCTAAAGGCTCAGCTGGATGAGCATTTAAGCCAGCTGTGCCAACAAAAGAAGGGATCCATAACATTGACCAGAAGAGCAATCACACCCGCAAACGCCCAAACACACACACACAAACATAAACTCAGACACACACTCAATTAAGGAAATTTAGTGGCTAAAAATAGCACCTAACGCCCCGATTAAATGTCTGAATCAGACCAAGGCGTAAGGAAAAACACAGAGGAGCAGATTGTGGATTCCTGATGCGGCAAATCGAGGCGTTTATCTCTTATCATCTTTGCACACTAATAGGAAAATGAGCCAGATACCCGAGGGAGTAAATAAAGTCCCTGAAAGAACACACCCCACCACGTATGCATCCTCACACGCACGTGAATTTAAAGGTGAATTTACCCTCCCCCAGTCTTTTTTTTTTTTGGTGTGTTTTTTTTGGGGGCATAAACACCAAACCCAGTT
>VOQK01012080.1:2116-20499 GCA_015052645.1 Benitochromis conjunctus
CCAGAATAGAGTAGTGGAGGGTGACACAGGTGACCAAGCTGAACTTTACCTGCTGTGATGTGACGGTCTTTTAAATAGCAGCCTGCAGGCCTCAGCTACTTACAGAGGTCATACTGCAAGCAGATGTTGATTCTGATTCTGATATATTTTGTAGACCCTTGTGGGGCCTTTTTATTGTTAGAAAGGATGTGGTGAATAGTACATTTATTTAAATATAGTTTTTGAATGGGGATGATTAAATCTGTTGCTGATATCAACCTTGTAGATGACTATTGGCCTTTGTCAAATAAGATTACATTTAGTTGCTGTTGTTTATCTGCTGTGTGCAATCAAATTTACACTGACTAAATTTGAAAAGAAAATAGAATAAAGCTAAAAGGCTTCAAAAATTATTTTTCATTAAGATCGCTTCGTTTCCCCACTCAAAAAGGGGGAATGATAACAACAAATACAAAGCAATCAAACAAGAAAATCTTGATTAGAGCAATACATTTACTCATGTTTAAACAGACGATAAAACTCAGATTAGTTACCCACGTTGAATGTTAAATAGTCTATATAAAGAACCAAAATGAATATTCAGTTCAATTCAATTCAGTTTTATTTATACAGTGCCAAATCACAACAACAGTTGCCTCAAGGCACTTTATATTGTAAGGTAGACCCTACAATAATACATACGGAGAAAAACCCAACAATCATATTGGAGGTTTGGAGCATATTGGAGCAAGCACTTTGGCGACAGTGGGAAGGAAAAACTCAATTTTAACAGGAAGAAACCTCCAGCAGAACCAGGCTCAGGGAGGGGCGGCCATCTGCCGCAACCGGTTGGGGTGAGAGAAGGAAGACAGGATAAAAGTCATGCTGTGGAATATAAGCATAATAATGAACAGATTGTGCAAGGATATAGCATAAAGGGAAAGCTGACTACTGACTTCACTCCAATTAAGGAAAATAGGCCCATGATTTTCTATTTCTATCATTTTCTTAAGCATTTAAGCTCACTTTGTGGCCCATCTAAGGTTGTTTATAATGGATGGCTGGATGAATGGATGTTCCAAATTAAGTGATACAATTGCATACCTTAGAAGGAACCTTCATCTTCACTCATATGCAGTCAGCTGCTGTGTCGCTATCTGATGACAGCCTGCCATGCCAAATAGCTTCTGTAATCCCCAGGCCCGTCATAGCCCACAGCATGCAGCTAAACTCCTACATTTGTACCCTTGCCTGCTCTGAAATGTATGTTCCCAGGAGATGAACACTTTGGTTTGATACAATTCCATCTTAAAAAACAAAACAAAACAAAACAAAAACTCTGCTTACTGATATGTTTTTGGTTACTGATAAATCAGTGAAGTCACATTTTTGCAAATAAGAAAAACACACCAACACTAGCTCAGTTACTTTTTACTGTTGGGAAAGGCAACAATTCAAGGTCATGATCACTATAGTTTTTACAGCCTATGTATACTCAAAAATACAAACATAATTAATGTTTCTAAAAACATTCAAAATGCATACTTTTAAAAATCAGATTGTCTGCCTTTTGTTCTCGTGAAACATAAATGGTTTTAAAATGACTATTTCCAAAAGATATTTTGAAAAAATAAAATTCAACCTGTAATTTCCTTTTTTTTCTGAAATCATTTTTTTCTTATTTGCATGTAGAGCTTGGTAGAGTTTGAGTTGAAAGGAGCTGTTGGCTTGTCTTTTTTTTTTTCAGATAACATGAAAACACAGTTGAAGAAGTGCTGGTGTGTACATTCAATGCTCAATAATTTTATTAGACCACCACCCAATGTAAGGTATTGGTAATGTGAGAGAAAAAGAAAAGAGTAAGAGAAAATATTCAGTAAGTGGCAGATGTGCAGCTGACAAAATACAGCAACTGTGTGATGCTGTCTTATCAACATGGACTAAAATCTCTGAGGAATGTTTCAAACACTTTTTTGAATCAATGGCACAAAGAATTAAAGCATTTCTGAAGGCAACAGGCATCCAATCTTGTCTTAGATTGGTGTAATTAATGAATTGAAGTGCTTGTATACTGTAATCTGTACAATAATCAGTTCTAAAAGGAAGATGAACAAACAATCCTTGTCCAATCATATTGCTTTATAGCACTACCTTTACCTGTATAAAGAGGCAAACATAGATAATGATAAGCATATTCTTGTTTGAGATATGTGGTTGCTCATTTACCTGCCTTTATTATATTTATTTATGTAGACAGTAAGGCCCAAATCATTGATGTAAAACCACTTGATTATCTTGGCTTTGTTGCCTAATACCTAATACAGTTACGTTGCAACTGATCAAAGTGCTCACATCAAATCGGAAGAGTTGCTGGAAAAGCTTGTTTTATTCTGCTAGACTAGTTTCAGTTCAGTTGTTTTATTTCTTTAATGCACCAGTTGAGATCAGGATCAGTCTCAAGATGTTTTATACTTAGGATATGATAAACATGAAACAGTATCAGTGAGAGTCAATGACACAGTCAGACAGTCTCCAATTACTCCCATATGAGGAGGTATTTGGAGACTGTGAGGAGGACAAACTCCCTTTTAAAAGGAAGAGACCTTACGCAGAAGCAAGGCAGCCACCTGCAGCAGCTGGGTGGAAGTTAAGGGAGGAAGAGTGTAGTGGAGGAACTGGGTTCGTGCACCATGGGACATCACACAGTGAAATACAGTAATCTAGCCTAGAAGTATCAAATATCTTGAGTAGGTTTTTACGACGGGATGCTCCTAAATTTTACAGTAGGCGAAAATGATGTGTTAAAAGAAATATTTAGGTGAAACATTTCTCAAAAGTCCTTTGCACTAGTAATGAAGGCATAGGCAAATCTATCAAGAGTAATGTGCTGTGCTTTTTCGTGTATTTGCTGAAGCAGCACCTTGATTTCCAAATTTACATAATGAGCCATAGAAATCAGTTAATTTTGGATTCAGTTCCTCAGTTTTTTGCCAGAGGGTCTGAGCAAGCAGATATATGATCTCTCATGTGAGCGTGGAGAGAATGTGTCCCCTGTCACCTTCCAAAAGCCTGCTAAAAGCCATGAATTATTGCACTCTGGTGTATTGTACTAAGCCAGTGCTGGCCGAGACAAACATAGAGACACTCTATAGGAGCATTATCCCAATACGCCATATAGTGATGCAGACAGTGGGAGGAATTAATTAGTGTTGGGCTAATTAAAGAGTACAATTTAACAGCACTGTTTTAGTTTCTTATAATACCCCAAAGTGAATGTGACCGCTTCTTAAATTGTTTTTTCCCAAATTGATCCTGTTTACCTTTTCGTCTCTTAAAAAATCAGGATAACTCATAACTATCAGATTTTTCTAATCTCACAGCATCTAATGTCAAACCTAAATGGGGTGGGTTAAGCTCAGACACGGGGACAAGGACAGCCTTTGTAAGCAGTAATATGAGCAGACAGACTGCAACAACATAAGCCATGACTACAGTGTTCTGAGCTACATCAGGACAGAAGTCAGTGTGTTGACATGTCGGGCTAAAAAAGCTGAAGAGCCTCAGCGTCACTGGAAAGGCTGACTTTCATCTGGAGGGACAGAGAGAGGAAGTGAAGGGAAGGAGAAGAGAGAAAGAAGAAACAGAAAAAAATAGGTGGCTGGAGAGAGCTCAGCTTCTTCTGAGTCAGGGTATTGTCAGGAGATTGTTTTTCTCCTCAGAGGACTTAAAAACATCTCCTCATCAGTGGACAAAAGGGATCAGTGATTGGGCTAGAGGATGTTTCTAAACAAACAAGATTTATGCAAAAGAGTTATAAAAAAAGTACAAAAAGCACTAAAGGTGAATGGATGCACTAAGTGTACCTGTATGCATAAGATGGACATTACTATTGCACTTAAAAATAGATTCCTTTCAATTGTGGTGGTGGTGTCAGTCAGGTGGTGACTTCTTTGGCTGCTAAACAGTTTTTTTTTTATTTGTACAAACATCTGTGATAAAACATCGCTACTTCTGACCCAATTTAAAACTGTAGTATACATAAAAAATAAAAAAATAAATAAATAACGGTCTCCATAATGGAGTTTAAATAATATAGACTATAATTTATTTAATACACTATGGTCACATTTAGTGTAAAATGGACAGCTACCTGGTGAATGACAAATTGTTGCCAAATGATCATGCAATATCACTCACGCATATGATGCCTGGTTTCTACAAACCGAGATACTCAAGTTGAGGCTTCACAGCAAGATTCTGCAACCCGGTGGGTGACAGTGGCTATATCTGTTTTTTCCTGTGTGGTAAAATCAGCAAGTTGGGTGTCAGCTGGAGGACGCAGACACAGCACTGTTGGTACAAATATCGGTACAAATGTGGGTGGCTGTAGCTCAGGAAGTAGGCAGCTAATTGGAAGGTTTGTGGTTTTGATCCCTGGCTGCTAAAGTCTGCATGCCAAAGTATCTTTGAGCA
This sequence comes from Benitochromis conjunctus, assembly GCA_015052645.1. Taxonomy (NCBI): domain Eukaryota; kingdom Metazoa; phylum Chordata; class Actinopteri; order Cichliformes; family Cichlidae; genus Benitochromis; species Benitochromis conjunctus. Next base: position 6,569 of record VOQK01012080.1, read on the forward strand.
AGATGCTGAACCACTAGTTGCTCTTTGATGGGTTCATCAGGGCATGAATGTGTGTGAATGTTACAAATTTGTCAAAATTTGTTATCTAAAAATTTAAACTTAGTTTAAGTTTTCAAGGTTTTTTTTTGTGTGTTGATTTTGAGTTTCTTTTTCAGCAATTTGAATTAGTAAGTGTCAAACCCTAACCCTAATTAAGTTTGTAAGTCAAAATTATGAGACAATAACCTGAATTTTCAAGATAATAAGCCAAAATTTAGACTCACGGATGTCAAACATTTTTCTCAGCTCTGGAAATAAGCTCTTATACAAATGAGTGTCTAATTAATATCTAATATGATAACAATTTTTTGTATTAATGAGTATCCAAGTATCAATTTTTTTGACCAACCCTTTTGTTCATGCATTTGATGCCTAACCCCCCCCCCCCCAAAACACTGCATTTTCACAATTTTAGTATTTAGTAATTGTTTCCGCTGACGACCTTAGTAAAGAGAGGAATATGTTTGTTATCGTTTAAATAAGGTACATCATTTAACTTCACAACACAAACTAACTCTTGGTGCTTGAGCCTATCCTGAACAATTTTTTAAATGACCAAACCAACAAAGAGTAAAAAAGAACCAAAAGCAAACGATAAAGTCTTTGTTCGAGTTCATGACTGAGTGAACGAACATCTCTTTTAGTACACGCATCTCTGCGTGGCTGCAGAGTTAAGTGTCCACTGGGTTCTGTTCCAGACAGATGAGGCATGTATCATCCTGCTGCGCTGTTTGCACCCTATGAAAAAAAAAAAAGACAGAGCTGGGTGTGTGACATTCTCCCTCGCATCCACACTGTCACCACAGCAGTGTTTGGCATCACTGCCAAATGCTCCTTCTACTCCTTGTCTAGCCCTGCGCAAGCACAATACCTCCACAGAGAGAAAAACAGCGAGGGTATGTGAAATAAATCTGTTCAGATACATTTTTTATAATTTAAAAAGAACAACAGCTCAAAGCAGTTCTATATGCTGTTTCCTACCATAGACAGCCAAAAACGTAAGAGGCACCTCCTCGGCAGGAGTTGGCCAGGCTTCTCAAATTGGTTTCTATGCTCCCAGGCCTCCATCCAGTTCACTATTGAATTACACTCACTTGTTTACCATTTTCTACACATATGAGAACAAAAACAGCTCAAAGCAAAAATGGGAAGCAATGTATAATACGAGTGCAGCACCAGGAGCCCAGCAGTGTCATGTCTATGTCCTGGCAGCTCAAAAATAGTGTTGGCCGAAGAGAAATGGAAATGAGGTCTGTGGTTTGAACGTGCTGCTTGCCAAACGTTTAAAAGATAAGTCAGAACTGTGCGGCTGTCTTTTGACTAATAGTTAAATATTTCATTTATCACACACGTTTTGACTTCTTGCAGAAGTCTATGATGTTGTTGCTAAACCACGATTAGTTCATGTTTGTAGAAACTGACTCTATACTGCCTAATAATTCAGTTGCACAAATCATATACTGTATATTTCAGCATATTCCAGCTCTTTGTTTAAACTACATAATACTAGGTTAAATAAGTAAACCCAACGCAGTGTTTTTATGGCTGCAGCATTCACATGGTATCATCGCCGGTGTGTTGTGTAAGTTATACACATTTCCAAAATGTGTACTTGTTATCTTTCAGATTGACATCCAAAATAAGTTGTTGCAAATGTAATTAATGATTGATTTCTTCTACTTCTTTGTTGATATTCCATCTTTTTAAAAAAAATCTTCATTGGATCATTTTTAGTCTTTCAATTGCAAGAATGTTAAAATCATAACCCGTTTTGTCGATACAGTGTAGTTTTGCTTAAGTAACCTAAACAATCAAACACCCACTTTGCATTTATAACCCATCTGAATTGTTCTAGCTTTGGTAGAGATGCAAATCTTCATTTTTTGATACTGATTGATTGATATTTTCTGTTTTTTGAGATAGATGCCTGATAGTGTGAACAATCTGTAGACTGTATAGACAGTTTTTCTTCCAAATCACCTATAATGTAATCATTTTCTTCTTCTCCTAATCCCATATACACTTTCACAGCCCGTCCTCTTTATTATACTTTTACATTTCCTCTCTGCTTTTATCTGTAAGCATTGTCCTCTGTGGTCCATTGTTAAAAATCTTTCCATATGCTCAGCTCCATCGGAGCAGGTGGCAAACCACAGGTGGAACTTACACCTTCACTTGGACTGGCGTCCGTCCCATGAACCAAAAGAAGTGTTGCCACTTGGCTTGCTAACTGTAGGATTGGGGATGGGGGGTAGAGGATAGGATGGAAGAATGGAAGGTAGTATCTCTGACCTTTTAGTAGCCTTGAGGAAGGACAGATATCCTTTATTTTGTTAAACTCCTTTGTGAATAGATGAGAGCAATTACCTTATTTCCACTCTTTCTTTTGTATCACCGGATTTTAAGAATGGATTAAAAATTGCTTTATAGCAGTTTCACTAATCACATTTTACCACGTTACAGATTTATTGGAGAAAAGGAATTAAGTGGGATCACAAATACAGGATGAGGGGGCTGTGTTTAAGGAACTAATACTGGCAGATAATAAAACTCTGTGATTTACTCCTCTGAAAACAAATTATAAAAAGCATTATGCCAATTTTCTGGGATATTGGTGACATTTAAGTCTACATTCAGAGTTGGAACCTGGAACTTTTGCTAAATGCACGGGTATTAAATTCTATTACAGTTCTCATTTAATATTCTGTATTTCTACTGATAGAAAAAAAAAAGTGTTTTCAGTCCCAGCTGTGTTAGTACACGCTGCCTTAGGCTAATCGTTATGTGTAGTACAAAAAAATAGAAATAGACTGAAAGGCCTCACAGAATGTGCTGGACCCTTATCATACATTTCATTCTATGCTCAAGTATGTATTTATTAAATGGAGTTGAAAAACAGATCTGGCAAAATAACAAATACACTATTTGAGTATCTTTTTGCGATACTTTTTGAGTACTCAGGTATGTCAAAACAGTCCCCAGAACTCACTTCATCTTCTGTCCATGTCTCTCAGGGGTTTACTAGTTAGCAAGGGAAGCATGTTGAGGGGGTGGAAGATGTGACAGGAATGCTAAGCTTCATAAATGGATAAAATAATCCCTGTATGGATGTGTTGACGATGTGCCGTGAATAAAAGAAGTGGTAGGGACAGGAATGGATGAGAAACGGCTCAGCTTCAGCACATTAATGACCTCCAGCGTCTTGATGATAGCTAATATTCTCCAGCTGTCTCTCTCTTTCTTTTACTGAGATGTAATTTCTGCAAAGGCACAAAACACAGTAACATGAGTCCAAAGTGTTTTTTAGACGTACCATAATCTTCGCTGTACTTTAGAACATGGTTGCTATCTCTTGAGTAATTCTATTTGTTCCACTTTGAACACTGCGCCTTTTCCTCTATTTTGGGAATTCACGTTTGCCCCTGGTATATTGTCTGAGGCTATTAGAAACCTATCTTTATATTCCTCTAACTGAGTGGTATTTGTGATAATTCTCACAATCTTAAGAGATTGTACACTGAAAGTATTATTATTATTATTATTTTTAATGATAGCTTATCCAAAATATCACAATTACCCCTGACAGCCACATCCATTTGCACATGTGCTTTGTTTGATCCTGTGTGACAGTGAGACATACCAGTCTCTATGTAATGGCTTCATCTGTCTTGTTTACAGAAAAGTAATACTGTGCTGACATGCAGGCTTGAATGAGTATGCACAAATGCAGTGGCAGTCTGATTTTTCACACTGTCATTTAATAGGACACGGCATCAGCACGGCATTTCATACAGGTTCAGAAATGTGTTATTGCGTACCACTGCTTTTACCAGCTTTATCCTTGTCCCACTTGTGTTTTTCGATAGCCCTTTAATTAATCTCCAACTGATTGTTGGACAACAGAAAGAGCAGCAGAGCATCTGGACCAACATCAATTCATTAATGATTTACTAACATTTTTAACTGCAAACTTGAGGGCTTGTAAGAAGTGAGATTTGATTAATTCATACCTCCATGACTGCAGTAGAAATCTCAATGTATTGGCTATTATTTGTTTGTTGCCAATTTACTGATGTCCATGGGTATGCAGAACAAGAATCTGTTTTGCTTGTAGCTTACTGAACCATCTTTCCCCCTTCTGTCCTCATAACAGAAAAATCCACCTACGATGCCTCAGGCTCCTCACCTTTACCGAGCGACCCAGCAGTCACAGGCGTTCCTGCTCACCCATCGGCTGACCTGTCAGTGGCCGAGGAGGTGCCTTTCCCAGTTTTCCATTCAGACAGTCACTCAGACACTGATGCGGAGGGCTTATCGGGGCAGCCTGCTTTTTCTTCTGTCTTAACCATGATGGCAGGAACTGTCAAACATCCAGTGAGCCTTGATCAAAGTAGAACCTTGCCAACTATCACCAGGGATGAGATCCATACCACCCAATGGCCTTCACGTAATTCCAGCCAGGGCTCAGACATGTCCTCCTCATCGTCACATGTGGGAGCCAGCTCAGGTTTGACTTTTAGCATGTCTCAAAAACACACAACACCGCCTCAGACTGCTGGTTACACTGTCTCCAGGCTGTCACATGTATTCTTCACAAACGGAAACAATATTGTATCATCAGTTCCATCATCAACAGAGTTGACACCAATAATGTCTTCTCCATCTCCATCCACACTGTCTGTGCTTTCATCCTCTGTGCCTTCATTTTTCCCGTCACCTTCCACTGAGTGGATAGACAAAGCGCTTCAGACAGAAACAGCAGCGTTATCAGCAGGGTCTCAGGGTTGGTCAGACAGTTTAACAATCCCGCAATCCACCACTCAGTCACTTGCTGACCTGCAATCTGTAAGACGGGAGAGTCAGAGCAAAACAAGCAAATGGCCACACTCTTCAAGTGAAACCAGCATTGATAAAGGCAATAAAGTATCAACACATTCATCAGTGGACAGAATCTACACCGTGAGTGAATTATACACCAGAAGTGCAACACCCAAAGAAATCCAGACACCAGCAACCAGCACTTATACATCATACTTTATTCCTAACTATAGTCAAAATCTTTTCAATATTTTGCACAGACCTACTGAAATGCAAAATCCAGGTATGAACTCTGTACCCACCAATAATCTTGAAATGAATGCCTCATTTCCCTCTAAACTGGAGAGTCAAGCTGTTCAAAGGCAACAGGGAGCTTCACAAAATCCCACATCAGCACTGCTGTCTGCCCAGTCTAAAAGCTACTCAATTTCTAGTCATATCACACAGTGGCTTCTAAACCAAACGGCATACACGGAAAAAGACGTTAAGACAGCGGGAGACAGTCCCACTTTTTTTCACGAAAGTGATGCCGTCATGTCATCACTCAGCTCACATGTTGGAACTCCCACTGTGTCACCAGTAATGGCGTTCACACCAGGTGAATCATTTTTTACAGTTTCCTTGGAGACTCCACCAGGTAAAGTGACTCTCTCTGAAGCTGCAATCACCAAGCTAACAGGTAGCCACTCTGGCGTGATGTCCTCAGAGCATGCTTCTAATCCTGGTGATTTACTGATCGCAGCGGGTCACAGCAGGCCCAGAGTCCCTGCCACTGATGTAATTTACAACCAGGGAGAGATAACGGCAGCAGAGCTCAGATCTGTTTTCACTCATGCTCACCTGAATAACTCAGTTTCACTCACACTGCTGAAACCTGATTCCACCACTCGTTCTATCCCCAGTTTGAGCACCAGAACAGGAAGAACATCGTCTGCACTGGAGTCAGATTTGTTAAATTTGAGACCCAGAAATGTTCAGGAATCTGTAACTGGGTCTTCCAAGGGCATAACTCACGTGCACATAGATTACACAACCTCAAAAACTTTATTTTCTAGCAATAGGGTAGAATCTCTTTCAGAATCTGTAAATGATATGATTTATAAAACCAGAAGCCATTCATACCTCAGTCAGCCTACGTACAACCCAAACTATAATAATATAGATGAGCTAACTTCCAGAAGTGAGATATATTTTGCAAACCAATCCAAATCTATTTCATCACCGCAAGTAACTCCCTCAGAAAGACCTCTTCAAACAAGGCCTTTGCCTGATTTTTTCCATAAATTGTATACACTTAGTTTAACTTCTCAAAAATCTGAAGAGACAGTGGTGTCCTCTGATGAAACCTCTGCTTATATAAAATCAGAGGGAGTGACTGAGATCCACACAAGAGCAGAAAACAGTAAAATATTGCAAGGTTCTCCTTTATATAATGGAAACAATGAATCTTCTCTGATCAGTAATACTATGTTTTACAAGAAAGAAACTCCATCAGTGTTCGCCACACGCTTCCCATCTCTCGGGACCAAAACAGATTTTTTCATGCTGACTAAAGGCTCTGCAGGTTCTGGAAAAAGCTCTACTGAAATCCCCTTTTCACCGGTAACAGCTGAACCTCTTATGGGAGTTTTTCACAGAGACAATGTGACATTGGTGGGTCATAATGAACAGTCAGAAATGACCCTAACACAAATAACAAACTCTTTTTCTCACTCTCAGGGACCAATCGCTAGTGTTAACAGCAATAAATCTAATTTTCACCTGCGCAGAGAAACAAACATGCCCTCCCGTGTTTCCCCTGCAGTAACTACTTCCTCCAGTGATGGACAAAAAGGCATGGAGACATGGAGTGCTATTTTCAGCTTGGGCACAAAACTAATGGGACCATATACAGAGTGGAAAACCACCAAGCCTATGCCTCTTGAAAGCAGTGCGTTTAAATTAAAAAACACATCTATAACCTCTGACAGGGTAAAATCTAATTTACCAACAGTTGGTCCATCAATTCAAAATCCAAAGACGGAAGACGGACAAGAGCGTAATGTGTACATGCCGAATTCTGCTGATTCAACAGCTGTTGCCAGTGATCCATATTCAGCTCATCCAACTGGTGACTATCCGTCTTTTGCAACTTCCGACTATAAGGAATGGAGTTTATCCCCAGCTAATTTTAGGTCATTTATGGCTGTTAATGTACAACATGATGTTTTTTTGCCCCTGTCTCGTATAACTACTGATTCTGCAGCATTTTCCCAAGCTACTCATGTTGAACTGGTGTATAAGAGCAGAAACAGCCCCTCGCTGACAGATGTTCCCTCCCTTGAATCTGTATTTGATTCTACTGTCACACTTTCAAATAACCCTGTGCAGAGTATCTCTGACCCTGACAACAACAGTAAAACAACTGATTCCATCCTGACGACGTCAGCCTTCCCAGCTGACCTGATTTCATCCTTCTCTTCTTATCATTCATCATCATCATCATCATCATCATCATCATCATTGCCATCTTCATCCCCTCGCTCATCCTCATACATAAGACCCACCACTTCAATGGCAAGAAAAGCAACCATGTATCAAGGGACTGCATCTTTAGCCGTCTCTCTAAATGTTGAGCAATCTACTTTTCCATCGCCATCACCAAGTTTGATTTCATCATTAGATTCTAATCACTCACCGGAAGTGACTGAGACGTTTGTTCTTACAGAGGCAGAGACGGATGAATCAGCTGCTGGAACTTCTAAAACAGTTGGACTCACTTTCCCCAAAGAAAAAGAGGCTAGTTTAAGCCCCTCTCAATCAGTCAGAATTAGCCATTCTGCTGGGCCTACCGAGAGGACAACTCAGGTATCACCTCTGACCCCTCGACAAGACACCACGACAGCCTCCGTTAAGCTTTCCACCACTACGGCTTCAACCACAAAAACTAAAAACTCCACCACTACCATGCCTTCCCTAAGAGTCACTACGCAGTCAACCACCACTACCACACCGCAGACCACATTGGTGACCAGGAAAACCACAACCACCACAACCATCAGGACTCAGTCCAACAGGAGAACATTCACACCACCTGTCCTAAGAACGAGCCCTCCCAGGGGGGCCACGGCTGTCTTCGTCTCACCTTTCACCACTACCACAGAGACTCCACCACAACAGTGCAACATCACTGAGAGAATGTGGGTGAAAACAGGTAAACGGTACTTTTTGGGGAAGTCTTAGAGAAAAATAATATAATTATATATTTTTTCAAATTTATTTATTTATTATTGCTCTGACTTGTTTTGTCTGTTGCCTGTGCTGCCTTCTCCTTTTTGTCTGTCTCTTAGTTGTTTCCATCTACGTGAGGAGAAACAGGCTAGACAGCATTCAGAGGCAAAACCTGCGAAGGGGACTAAGTCAAGGCCTCAGGAAAGCTCTCAATGATACCTCTGCCCAAGCGCAGGTCAGACTTTCACCAGTTATTGATTATTGTGCTACAACAGCTTCTTCATGTTATTAATATATGCTTAACATAACTTGATTTCTTCAAATATGCTTGAACAAATGTATTTTTTTTACAACTTCGGTTGTACACTCTCTAGAAAACCAGATGTTTATAAGCATGTATTACACACTCATTCCATGGACCCTCATGTAGACTGTGTGAGAAGACATGAAGACTAATATAGAAATTAGGTTGACTGAATGTGTCCCAGAAGGCACAGAGTGATGTCACATTTTTTACTAAGTGTACCAAGATTAAAATAAGATCCACGTTAGGACTGTAGCGGTGCCGTAGATATTTACAAGACACAACCTGAGAGTCTCCAGAACCTATCCATATTTCACACAATCATCTGTGTGTGTGTGCATAGGTTAGTTGCGAAACCAGTCATAGTCCCTGCACTGCCAAAACCCACCTTGTCCTTGCAGTAAGCCTCCGATACCTTCACTCAGTGTGACTTAGGTGTGAGAAAAGCACCAAGTGAGGAACAGAAATGTTTAATTGTGAGGATCTACCAAGACCTGCCCTTGCGATGATGTCAGTAAGATGGTAACATATGAACATGTGAACAAAGCACATGCAACCAGTAGATTTTGTTATAAAACAGTCTTCTGAGGTATGTGAGTACAAAGAAATCTGTCTATATAGCACTGTCACAGTCACAGTCATTGCTCCAGGGTTGAACAAATGTAAAGTGCACCTATGTGCGTGTTTGTGTATGTGTAGCTCAATGAAATGCCTTATTGTGTTGTATTTCTCAATCTGGAAGTATCAAATATTTGAGGCTGAGGCTTGTGTATTTATTTGTCCTGGTGATGTGAAGGTCAGTGCTCTCACATGTTCGCTCTCTGTAGTCTCTGAAGGTGTCTTGCTTCAGTGCACTCCTGTCACCCATTTCAGCATTGCCTGGTTTCCTTTTAGTAGCACTTCTTTCTCGTCCAATGAGAGGCAAGCTGTTGGCTGGGGAAATTGCTTCTGTGTTTAATTATAGGTCATAAATGGTTGGGAGGAGAGTGATGTGCTGAGCTGATGCTAAAAAGATCATGAGAAATAGACTAAATGAACTGAACCTTAGGACTAAGACCATTAAAAAAATAATAGCGAACTATTTTCGTGTCTTTCATGGAGTTAGGACTCTGCCACAACTTGAGAGTTTTTGAATGCCAATAGTGGGATCTGTTTGGTTGCTGCAGTCTGTCACACTCTTTGAGACAGAGTTAGTGTGTGTGTTCGAAACGCAATCTCTTAATAACACCTTCACATGGGTGAAGCCCAAGAGGATGAAGTGATAATAAAGGGCTCTTTTCACAGAGCTTGTAACAAGGCTGAATTGTGAGGAAGCAGAGTGGTGACTCTCAGCTACAGAGACTAGGCTCTCAGTGTTTCGGCTAGTGGATCTCCTTGTCAGCACAGGCTTTCAGATGGGTTTAGATAACGGATTTGAATGGTTTCACCTCTCATACGCGCACGCTAGATCTGTCATCATTCCCTTTTCCACTTTCACTGTACTCGGAGTTCATGAAGAAGTCAAACTCTTACTGACAAACACATGCTGTGTAAATTCTATTCTGTAATGAGACACAATTTCACAAACACACAGATTTTGCGTTTATTTCCGTGAACGTATTGATTCCGGTCCTCTTGGGTTAGAAGTGCAGGAACATAAGCCTCTTTGTCCCAAACTCACCTATTTAACAGTCTCGCTCATGTCTCTCTTCTCAGCAGCCCCTCAGGCCCTCGTGGTTCTCGCTACATATCTGTATTCCACGATCACTCCCTCCTCTTCCTGATGCTCTCATTAGTGACATGGATAATAATTACAAGTGCATCTTCCGATTTACTGTGAACGATAGCATAGCACGTATGCAGTTTCTATTTGAGTGATTTTTACTATATGGTAAGATTCATTAAAATAAATTTAACAATTATAGTTTTGGTTTTTTTTGCAGAAATTTCTATTCGTTATAGTAGAAGAAGTAAATGTGTGGCTGATGACATTAACAAGCTTCTATTCTATTCAGTTGTCTTAGTAGTCCTTGACAGTGTGACAGTAGGTCAGCAGGCATAACGTACGAATCATCAAGTTTGGACATCATTAACTTTATTCTACATGTGTTTGTGACCTTATACAACACACAGAAAAATGTCTCTGAAAAACGCTTGTTCTTTGAGACCGTTAGAAACAATATGCTTGTGATCATATTTTTCCCCACAAGCCACACCAGTGACCTGGACATCTACTCGTTGTCTGCAAGTGATTTTCATTTCGTACTAAGATGAATAAAAAGGCAAAAAAAAAAAGCAACGGCTATCTGAAAGGTCCTCTTGAGATGTCACTTTACTTTTTGTGGTTGCATTGTGGGTAATGATGCAAACTGGTATGCAGTGCTGCATATAACAGCTTTATGGTGATGTTAGATTTACATCATCTTAAAATAAAGTATCTTTTTTCTGATTTAGGAATATGAAAGAAACCACACAGACTTTTAAGGAGGTTCTAAACACATTTTGCTTAATTTATTTCTATACTAGCCTGTAATATATTGTTTGGATGATTTTTTTTTACTTTATATATTGTTTTTTGGGTATTGAATATTTTCAATTTTTTATGTATTTTTATGTATTTTTTATTACTGAATTTAGTGGGTTAGCATATCTGCTTTCTTCTTGAGAAATCTTAATATACCGTATGTTTAAGTTTCATTAAAAAGTGTAGAAGGGATCATTCTTCTTCATTAAGAATGGCTTCTTGACTGTCGCCCTGCCTTTGAGGTCACTTCTAATCAGGATTTGGCAAACAGTAGATGGATCAAGTTGATGGGCCATATGCATCTCTCTGGTCCTGTGACAAATCTGGATTTTTGCCTTTTCCTTAAGGACATAACTTTCTGATATTGGTATAGATATGTTCATAGCCCTGCCACTTCTTTTGTGATCTACTTGTCCAGTTTCCTCAACTTTTTAAGGAGACTCTGCTGAGATATGTGGAGTTTTTGGCTAGTAGCTCTTTGGAAATCATTTTGTTGGTGCAAAAACAATTTTATTCCTGTCAAACTATCTGATATTTGGTAGTTTTTGTAGATTTGTATTAGGAAATTAGAACAAATTATGTTTTTGCGTGTGTGTATGACAGGCTGTGGCTAGAGACACAATTTCAAATTGGTTCTTTGCCAAGTTGTCTGTTTGTAGACAGAACACATCCCATGTTTTAGGTCACTTTTTTATTCTTGGATGATTCATAGGTATGTGTTAAGTAAGAAAAAAAATCATCTGAAAATGATCAGATATAATGACTGGACTAAAAATGAATGAAAAAGCAGCAATGTCCGAATAAATTCAGGAAGCCTGGAGAACTATTTCTCAAGCCTATTTTAAAAGAAAATACAAGTTGGGCTCAAGGTATGGCTCAAAACTTTTTCATAGCACATTGTAGACGACATGTTGAAAATACCCTCTTTAATCATGGACTTGTAATCATTTTGTAATTAATGGTAAAATATGAGCAATATGGCTTTTCAAAGACATTCAACTCAATTTTTCTCTTTCTTTCTTAGGTGGAGACTGTATTTGGTTCTCCCAACATGACAGTGGCTTATCACGTGACTGGAGGGGATATAGTTTACCCTCCGTCAGTAGTGATGGAAGGCTTGGCGTCCTATGGCCGTGATAAGCTGATTGCAGACCTGCGGCAGTACCTCCCCATGGTAACAGCCCTGCCCCTCCCAGTTGCATTATGGAGACCCAGCCCAGCCACAGGCTTCCAGCTGAAAACAGGTCAGCCAGTGCTCAGACAGGTTGAAAAGAAAAAAAATAAGTCAGCTTGAGACTTGCAGTTATATGTTCCTTCTTTGACTGTGCACTGGAAGGGTATGAAGTGTGAAAAGAAATTCTGTGATACCACATCAGAGAGGGAAATGGCAATATGTGGCATGTAGGTACTTATGACATAAAATAAGCACAAATAAGTCAAACTCTAAATGTTCCTTATATAGTTATATACCGTCAAAGATAGCAAAACACACTCTTACGGGCTTTTGAAGAATTCTTTGATTTTCAGAATGCAGTTTGTCAGTTTGTGTTGTTTTTATGTTGCAGTGCTACAGTTTGTGGGAGTAGGTGATGATCCTCGGTCCTGTCGCTTCTCTCAAATGATGGAACAGAGGCTTGAGAAGGTTTTTTCCGAAGCGCAGGCCAAAGTGCTTAACGCTAACTACAGACTCTCTGTTCAGGTACTGCGGGGTAACCTTTGTGTTCTAGTCCTGGAATTGTGTAGGCGTTCCGCATGCTGTCAGGATAGATAGTGATGATAAATAACTTAATTTTGTCCCCTGTTACACTTCAGTATCAGCATGTGGTTTATATGATGTGGCTGCCACAAACAGCTGCAAACTGTGTGCAGTTTGAGCAAAATAGTCCCTAAGCATATTGGGCTGTGCCTCTTTTTAACAAAAAAAAATACTTCTGAGATGCAAATTAATTATGCTGGAGAGGCATTGGTTATATTAATTTTAATGCGCTGCCACATTAAAGTGCACCCTATATTAAAACTAATTTGATGCTTATGCATGGATAAAGCTACCGTATTTGTCAATTCTTTTATTCGTACATACATATTTCTCTGCTGTCAGGATTCTTGATGATTTTTATCATTAAAGACAGTTACTGTTTACGTGCCTCCACTGTCATTTAGAAAAATACTTCTTAGAAGTTGCAGATTACAGTTTACAGTTAATCCTAAGCATTTTGCTGATATTACCCACACTTCTCTGTGCCCTGTTCTCTTTCTGACCTCTACTTTTCTTGTGTTTTTCCTAGATGCTGAGTGTCTCTCAGACAGCAGGATCTCCCGCTGTGTCACTGGTCTACACTGTAAAGAATGGGACTGTCTTTCTAAATGGCACTGCTGCCTCAAATCTCCTTGGTCAGCTGTCAGCTGAGCTAGTGGGCTACTTCCTCTTCTATCCGCCACTTGTCATTGCTGAGCGTAAGTTGCAATTTGCATTCTGAAATGAGTGTTAGTCATGAGTAATGCAACAGCCCTACAAGAACAAGCGTCAGAGGTAGTTCTCGGGTTCTCCTGGGAAAGATTTGTTCTCTAAATACAAAAGAGATTCCAAAAAAGAGATTCCTGGTTTTGATCTTTAGTTTGAAGCCTTTTCCATACGCAGTTTTCAGGTTGTGTCTCACAGGGCTTTCATGTTTGGCTCTAGCTGTTTGGACACTGAAACTTTAGTATTGATTAACTATGCTAGAAATCATGCCCTAGTTAATTGAATGCATTCTGAGCTTTTTGCATTCACATGGACACATGGAAAAGCTTCTCTAGGCATTGGCAAAAATCATAAATTTCTTCTCTAAGCCTGACTGACATCCAGCTTTTCAGTAATTGGATGTTTTTGACTGTTCTTATGCTATTACACAGTTGTTGTTTTTTTTAAACATTTGAGTCATTTAAAGAAAGTTGATGAAAAGACACAACTAAGCCTCTGCCTTTCATCTCAGCCTCCTTTGAGGGCATACTCAGCATCCATCTGTGTTAGCATTGTACTTGGAATAAAATAAAGAGTGACAGGGAATCAGCAGGAGT
>VOQK01012080.1:30559-42303 GCA_015052645.1 Benitochromis conjunctus
TTTATTTATTTATTTGCACATATTTCTACAAGTGTAGTAATATCTGTTTCACAGACCTCGACATGACAGCTCAGTAGCTGCGTGTGAATATCCTCCACTAAATGGCTTGTCTCTTCTATTATGAAGCGTGCCTTTACAGCTCCATCACTTTGGGATTTGGCTTGTAAAATCACATTTTTGTAGCTGCCTGCCTCTTTTTAGGCAGTGACTTTTTGAAGCCTCTGTACCCCCTACATGGCTTTGTAACTTTGCTGACATGTGGTTTCAAAATGACAATAGAAGTATATGAGATTGTTACATAATTTCCTTCGGGATTAATAAAGCATTCTGATTCTGATTCTTGGGAAATGGATACACATGGTCCTCTCTTTATGCTCAGCGAAGACGTACTTTGTACTACACAACTGTCTAGCGGCATTGGATTTGCATCTTTGTGACATAGGGTAAGGTTGTTAGCTTGTAGATAAACTAAAAGGTGGGCCGGATGAAAAGTTGTGAAGGGCTAGATTTGATACTTGGACTTTCAGTTTTACGTGTTTCCTAGATAAATAATTGAATTGATTTGTTTACAATATATGTGTTATCACAGGGGATCACTGCTCATGTGCAAAGTGCCTGAGTCATATAAAGAAAGGCAGGAAGATAAAACATAAATATTCCTCCAGCACTATCCTCTGTCCTCATTTTACCCCAATGCTGAGTGATAGGCAGCTCTGTATGAGTTCTCTGTATGGGCAGGTGAAATTGACCTTTTTCCCCATCTGACAGTCAGTCGCGCTGTCTCGGTAATTAATTGCCATGTTAAATCATGCTAAATTATTTAATCAGGAAATGCAAAAGGGCATAATATTTCAAGGCCATGCAAGATAATGATATCGAGCAAAATTTATGTAATAGAAAAGGGAATCTATGGACTGGTGGTCCTGCCTTAATGATTTTAAAGACTCCTGAGGCAGCAAAAGTTTTTAATTTGTTATTCATCAAGATACTAATGAATAACAAAAAGCTATTAAAGGCTTCATATGTCATCATTAAGTAGATTTTCCTGGTTTTTAACCAGCTATGTGCACTTATCCTAAGACGTACCGAGCCTATGATTTACCTTTTTCCACCCTGCGGTCTGTCCTTGCGTCATCTGTTATAAAAAAAAAGCCTGGCTCCAAGTTTTCAGAGTGCAGAACATTCGCTGTAGAGGTTAGCTGGAAATTCTTGTAGCATTTTTTTTTTTCATTCATTCATTTCTGTTGAGTAGTGTTTTGCCTGGTTGGTTCAGCACACAGCAAAGAAGGGAGAGCCATGTTGCAACAATTTCAACAAAGTCAGCATTTATTAGCAGCTCAACAAGTATAAACCAAACAAACAAATGAAGGTGCCCACCCAGAAGAATAACTGAAAATCAATCAAATCATAGCAAATGCAAACCTTGCTGGGTGGCTAAAAGGCACCAGCCTTCAAGGTGGGAGGAGAGAGAGCCACGTTCGGAGAAAAGAAGCTCATACAGACTCCCGATCACGTGAATTCAGCCCGCGAGTGAAGTAAACAGAGTCAGGGATCTGTATCTGAAATAAAAAGGAGGAAGCAGAAAGCAGGCCAAAAAGCAACTATTGACGCAAGGCCATCACACTAATGGCTTTTTAAAACAGTTCCAATAACATTAGTGTCAGTCACTCATTTTTATAAGACTGTTATACTCTCCGATTTCTAATTTTGATTAGGCAGAAGTAAAACTGCCAGTATTAATTAAAATCCTGCTATTATTATTACTATGGTGCTTAAATACAGGAAGCATGTGCTTCAACATTTTCCCAAGTGTCGCTTATCCAGAAAGCTCAAGGTTGTTCATTTTTGTTTACTGTTTGAGACTAAATATCTTTTTTCAAGTGGAAATGTCAAACGGTAACCTATGGTTTCAGCTTTAAATTTAAACACATCATTAATGTAAACAGACAGACTAGGAATACTGTGGTTTCACTTACATCCTGTTTATTTAGCTCATCCAGCAGAATGACTGATGAGCTTATGGGATATCGAAGCATCCATCGATGGTCTGTTAGCTTGACCATCCCTCTGCAATGCCACAATTCAATATTGGTCAGATTTTAGTGAAACTTGTGCACAATGATCTGCTAATGGGGCTTCACTGAAACTGTGCCCAAGGTTATGGTCATATTTGTTATTTCACTGGCATTTTTTTCCATTTTTACAAGAATTGCTACTTAAGGTTTCGCGGATATAACTGTTTGTGCGCCTCCATGGATTTTAGTTGTCATTAGTTTGTGTAATACAGCCAACAAATGACAAAAAACAACATAACGTTCTTTCTGTACTTCATCTATTACATTAACCTGTCAGTTATGATGGATCATGAGCCGGATGATCTATTTTCTGGTTGACTATCTATTCAGCATAACAAGAGAGTAGAATATTATATATACTTTAAACTTAGATTAAAGTGGGGGAAATGCCACACTGTTGCTTTTCAACAATTTGTTACCATGCATCAACTAATACACGTAGCTCGTTAAAACCGAAGCATTAGCTCTTAAGGCCAAAATCACAGGCAAGGAAATGTTGTTAACTAAATTTAATGTGGGCTAAAAAGAGTTTATTTTTTCTTTTTTTGTCAACATCTAAAATCACTTCACAGGATAATGTTATTACATGAATGATGTTCTTTTGTGCATCCATGTATACTGTATCTCTAATAGCCTTAAACCTAAAACTCTCTCACACCGACAGGGTAACCACAATCTGTCCACCTCTATAAATTTTTATATGTTTCTATGCAGCCTCTGACTATAGAGTGGGGCTAGCTCTCTGCAGCACTGCCTCAGTTAGAGCGTGGGGAGGGTAGTAGCCACTGTTCCACTGTCTTTCTTTGCTGTTATCAATTTTAGGCAGACAATTAGGGGATAGACCATGGTGCTTTGATGTCACTGTCAGCCTCGCGGTCTTTTGAGCCGAGGCTTGATCGGCTCTAATTCCGAGTAGAGTACAGCGTTTGAAGCGAGTAAAAACAACAGTTTGGATGAAGCAATTGTTTGTCCACCCTTGCTTCACTCTGGACATAAATGCACACTAATCTGACGTGTACTTTGCACATACATCAACAATGCATATGTAGTACAGACACAAAACAGGAAGATAAATGTCCAAAATCCTGCGTATTGCCATTTTTTAGCAAGAGAATTAGATGATTGCTGTTTTGTTATAACATGTTTCATATATAATAATGCTGTTTTTTGTCAGTAAGATTATTTTTCTATTGTTTGCTTTCCTTTTACTGCAAAACGAGTGAGTCTCAGTAAACAAAATGAACATACATGATTGAGTAGCCTTGATTTCACTGATATACTATGAACAGGCAGCATTTAGTGATGATTTTAACGTGAGCATACATCTTTTTCTTTCTTTTTTTTTGCTACACAAAAAAAAAAAAATACAGTAATAGCACATTGTGGTAACAGGACAAAGGCTTGAGTGAGCGAGAGAGGAAGGTGAGGTTGTTAAAGCGAGGGATGACATAACCTGGCTCTGAGCCCAGCTTCCTGAGAGCTCACCGCCTTTCTTGTTGCTATGGTTACTTGCAGCAAGTTGCCAAGTGAGGATGGTTCCGTCATCAGCAACGAATCAGAGAAGCCCAATTCCGGCAGGGGCCTGACGGTGTCGAAAATCACAGCACAGCAGAAACTGACAAAGGAGGAGACTCGCAAGAGGGACGGTGAGAGTCACATGCTGATGCAAATACAAATAATTTGCTCTATAGCTCCTTTGCGGACTAGGTCAGGTGTATGACAGATGTTTTTCCATTCCTTCCTATGCGAAACACTTCTCCAGTTTCACCACCTCATGCTTATCGATACCATAAGAGAAATGCATTGCTACTGCAGCTGTTTTTATATTCCAAAAGGTAGCTGTTCAGCAATAAGCATAGATGGATCTGATCCATATACATGAAACAGACGGTCTGCTGGCACAATACAGTGTGTCAGACTAGCACATGCTGTGACACACTGACACAAACACATGCTTGAGCACATGTATTAATGCAAAATAGAAAAAAGCCAAATGACCATGTCAAGTCAGCCTTCTCGTGCTCTTTTAGCATTCTGTGCAGTTTAAGCGAAAGCCATTTAGATGTTGAATTATGTGCTGGTCTATTCTCGTTCACTGAAGCTAAATGTTCTACATGTGGTTGATGTGATTGAAATTAATCGAATTCAAATACTCTTTAAATTAGATCAGGGTTGCTCGATTATGATTTTCTTAATGCTTAGATTTGAATAATTCATCAGCTGAGTTAAGGGAACGCTAGGACTGAATCCAGTTTGTCTGATGCTGAATGAGGAACTAAAGTGCAAAGTCAGTTTTTCTTCATTTATCACAGAGATGCAATGCCACAACTTTGGAAACCAAATCTGTCTTTGTGATCTATTGTCTCCATCCAAAAACTCATTTGCTGACACAGACAACTGATGTTTGACATAATCCCAAGTGTGAAAAGGTGACAGGAGCCCTTGGGTGGGTAGGCGGGGGTGGTTGTCAGAGAGACAGACAAAGAGAGAGTGTGACCGTTTATTCCTCTTTGACTGACAATGTAATGATTAGAGGCATTTGTAGTCTCTTTGCGAGTGAACTCCTTCTCTGTTCTTCAGATCCATATGACACCTCCTCTGGCTCCCTGCAGCTTATCTCCATAAAGCCAGTGGCAGCTCAGACCAACTACTCACATCCGGCATCCTCTGACCGCAGCCAGGACTCAGCCATTGTCAATGGAGAGGTGATGCATATGCACACAGCCACTCAGACGGATACTTTTTGAACAAAGAAATGTGTCATAGAAGCTGGAACCGATTTCAAGTATGCTTCATGAGCTATTTCTGTTTTAGTGTTTGTGTCCTTGCATACTTCTCTCTTAAGTTTAAAATCGCCAGGAAAAAGTTGGCAAAAGGTCACATCTTTCTGTGTGCTAGCCACAAATAAACACATTTTTAATCAACATCTGATATTTATAGAAAGCTCATCCAGCTGTCATTTCCAAGAATGATTTCCAGAAAATGTATTTTTAGAAAACTTACAGTGAGTCTAAAGCAGAAGAAACCTGTAAGTGTGATGGTTCAATAATTTATTCTTGTGTTTTAATTTATTTTTCATGTCGGTTGTAATGCTGAAGCAACATAATGCATTTTTAATAAGGTTTCATTTTCTGATGAACCCGTCTATTCACACCTGCCTTCTAAGACAAACCTGTAACCGCATACAGAATAACCTCATGTCTGCATTTGTTCTGATTGTCCCCTGTTCTGTTACATCCTGTGGCCTACCCTCTCTGCAGGTGAACTTGGCACTGAAGCAGAAGTCAGACATTGAGCACTACAGGAACAAGCTGAGGCTGAAGGCTAAAAGGAAGGGCTATTATGACTTCCCGTCCGCCAACGGCAGCACCAGTGGCCGGGCTGTGGCACAGAGACAGCGACACGGTCATGAGATTGCTGCCGATGAGCATGGGAGACCGCTGGAGCCTGATGATGAGCGAGGTTCTACTTATGTCAAGTCTCACAGAAGGTGAGGGGAGAGTGGGGAAACAGCTGGAACCAAAAATCTATGTTTACTTGCAAGTTTGAAATGCCACATGTGTCATGTTCTTCATATTGGTTGATTGGACTTTTAATCATGGACCACTAGCGATCTCTGCTCACTCCTGCTGTGCCTAATTAGCTTACATCTATAAGTGAAAGTGCCTCCTCTAATACTGTTATTATCCATTTATGCCGTAGTAGGTAGTGGGTGTCCCATCAGGCCTTTCTGATTAGACCGATCCAAATTCAGAGCTTCCCTAATGGAGATAATTCAGGGTTTTGGATAGGCCACTATGCTGGTTCTGTCCTGTTTCAACCATACAGATGCACAAAAACATGTATAGTACTTGAAGTTTACGTTTAGACATCAGAATAACTCACACTCATGTCCTTACCAGCAATGTTCAAACCAGAAAGTCGGTTTGTGTTCACTTAATGACCATTTTATTGTGAAAGAAATAAAGCTTTCAAACAATTATTTGAAATCTGTCCCTGAACTTTTCTTTGATATTCTTGGCATTTTCTAACATACCACATCTCATCCATCTGTGTTAACATTTCAGATAGCTTGTATACTTTTCCTCCCCCTGTTCATAATGTCTGGTTCAATAAAACCTGTAAGCTTTATTATGTCTTCCCTCACGCCTCACTCCTTGCCACTGCGGGGAAATTAAAACCGAAAGAGTAAATGTTTTAAGTTAATAACAAACCCAGATTTGATTTGCACTGAATCCACTCGTTACTCTAATTGGCAGGCACTCGCAGGTAGGGCAGGCGGCCTATCGAAGCAGACAAAGCTTAAGCAGTCCGAGCCCCGGAGGAACAGAGATGGACCTGCTTGTAATGAGAGAGAGACCCAGGAGAGGCATCCGCAACAGTGGCTATGATGTGAGTTATATTTCAACACTGACCCTGCCTGCCCAACTAGATCATCCAGCTAGCAGTTAAAAGATAACTCTACACAGCTTCAAGTCTATTTTTAAAAAATATTCACCAGTTTATTAAAAATTTGGTAATTTTAACTCTTTTTGTTACTCTTGTCCTTGCTGCCTGTGAAGCGATCCTCTGATGGGGAATTAAAATCCACAGGCTTCATTGTGAGTAAAAGATATTTCCACAGTTCAGCTGAAACTATAACGAGGGTTCATCTGTCTGTGTTAGGCAGAATGCATGTCTTTCAAATTTTGAGTTTTTCCTCTTTGTATTTCTGTAGACATTGTTAAGCTGCTGTGCAGCTGCAGAGGGACACTTAAGACAAAAGGGAATTTTGTACAAACTACCAGCAAAATAGGGGAAGAGCAGCTTGACAAGGCTAAAGCTGTTTTTTTACATTTGGCGCTGCAGCCCTGAACTTTTCTCGACATTATCCTGCAGAGCTGCATGTCTGACTCAGTCGGGGAATACAATAGGTAATTACCTGGAGAATTTACATCGGGTGAGTGGATGACGTGTGTCTTGCCTCCTGCAAGCTCTACCCAGGCAGCATCCTCACCTGAACCAAACAGAGTATTTCCAGAGCTGAGAGCGCAGCTTTCCTGAAAGACAATGGCCTCAGTTACACATATGGATGTATTCGAACGCATTAAGAGGCGTTTCTACGCAGCCATTTTACACTGGAATTGCATTAAGGGATCATATCATGTGGGAGTATAGGCTTGTAAAAGCCTGTTTGAAGACAGAAAAAGATATTTATCTGTTTAAAGACATGTATGATATGTAGCACGTACATTTTTACATGTAAACATACAAACTTCTTTAACAAAGCGGTTTAGCAACGCTGAAACAAATGCTGGTACTTATTAAATGTATTAATATAGGGTCATTTGCAACCTGTGTGTTGAAGACTGCTCAAGTGGCTTTTACTTTTTTATGTATTACTGTTCAGTCGTGCCCATGTTTCTCATCCATTTTAATGGTAATTAAAGAAAAAGTTGCCTATTTGCACTGAATTAAAAGATCAGAATCAATCCCTCCCGGCATTCAGCCTTATTCTTCCTTGCAGCAACAGAGCTAGAAATGAATTATATTCACAACTCAGGTGTGGTTTCAAGTGTGCCCCAGCCAGCTGAAGGTAGAAAAGTGGTTCATTTATAATTAAGAGCTAAGATTTATCGGGTCCTGTCGTTTTGATATATAATGCATCTCGGGAAGACTGGTTTATGTCCCTACTGTTTTTTTGGTCCATTATGGTTCTGTGTATGGCTTTTCTCTGTCATGAAGACCGAACGCAGGTATGTGAGCTTCTAAGAGCAATCAGGCAGACCATTCCTAAAGAGGGCTTTCATTCTGAGCTAGTGCTGGAAATATTTCTCTGAACTTCCACTGACCTGACAGCCATCTGACTTTTCATGGGAGAAAAATAAAAGGGTCTACTGACTCTTCCTGACTCTGCTGACCTATGTTGAATGTTACTGCTTTATCCAGTGATGTGCTTTTTCTTCTACTGCAGGTTACAAATCTGCTCAGGCAGCTTTTGCTTCCAATTTAAATAGATCAGGTGTTTGAGATGACTAGCTGGTGTCGCAAGCAAAACAGTGTGTTGAAGTCTTTGTTACTAACCTTTCAGCTCTGTTAGAAATATGGCACAATGGCCAGTACAAATTACAAGGTCCTTTCTCAGAACTCCTGGCCCTGTACATTACAGAGGGCCTCATGTAGCTGCAGGCTCCATCATTGTAGATATATTTCTCTGCTGTTCTGTGTTGCAAGAGGGGCTGATTTATGAGGTGCACCACACTAGGTCTCCCATGACTAGTCTGTATTCACACAGGAAGTAGGACGGCCTCAACTCATATTCATTTATCACTAAATATGAGGACTGATTTCATGTGGCTAAAGAGGAGGGAAGAAAAGACGGAGGGAGATAAGAACATGTGACGAAAAAAGAAAGATTAAGTCTGAGAGTGGAATACGTAGAGTTGAGAGGACTGTGGTTGTGTATAAAGTATCAGTGGCCCTTCTCCTAATCTTACTGTAACCAAACTCATAACAACACTGGATTAAACTATTCCAACAAATTAATGTAGTGCACTCAAGTGTATGTTAAACAGCCTCTTCTAGCTCAGTCAGTACTTTGTTTGCTACCCAGTGACAGAGTTACAAAATACATTACAGGACTTGTATTTGTTAACATCCTGACAATTCAGTGTGGAAAGGTTACGTTTAAAAGTATCACATAAATTTGAAAATCAAAGCATGCTTTCCACAAACCATCAGCATAAAGCTACCGTGAAACTGATGCTTTATTCTCTGAGGTCTGAAGTCGTCACTGGTGACAACCCTAACCCTCATAACCCTGTATTTTGGAGACAGACATTTTTTTGGGGAAAAAATGGGCTTTGGTGCATCTCACTTGGAATGATCATTTCTTTGTGCCTTGATTGCTGAAATCTTAACTGTGAACCTAAGATTAGGGTTTGTGTCACCACAGATAATTACTTAGACCTCAGAAGGTTAAACTTGTGCCAAAATTGCATTTCTCATCAGTCTTGTTTGTATGTTGCTTGTAACTGTGGTTTTGTTGTTGTTGTTGTTGTTATTTAATAAAATGAAACCGATAAATACAGGCTTTTCTACAGTATGTACAAGTTGTCAGATTTTGCAAAAGTATGTTTAGTCTCAGTTCACATTAGAGTTTCTCTATGGTAACATTTTCAGACTGAGCCAGAGTTGATTGAGGAGACAAATGTTGATCGTCTAATGGGACCGCGGGGATACATGTATGGACGGGGCTTGAAAGGCCACTCGGAGACATCCACGCTCAGCTCACAGCCGTCGATTGATGAAGTGCGACAGCAGATGCACCTGCTGCTGGAGGAGGCTTTCAGTCTGGCTTCAGGGGGGCAGTCCACATCCGGAAGGCACTCCCACCACCACCAACCAAACCACTACAGCCCTGCACCCCCTCCCCTCCCTTATGCCGACGTGGTGACCAGCGCACCGGGTACAATGAGCTCTGGACAGGGAGGCCTCCAGTGGGTGCCATCTTATGGTACAGATATGTATCAGTGTAGCCTGCCTAAACCAGTAAGTTGGCTGAGAATCACTTGCACTCTCTAATGCCTGTAATAAAGAAACGTTAACCCTAAATGGCTCTCACAATCTGTTTAAGGCCTTTCGCTTCACCCAGCTTCCTGAGGCCATGGGTTCTCCTCCCCCTTTACCACCTCGCACTGGGCCCCCTCCTGGGACTTCTCTAAGACGGTAATGCTGAAGATATACATAAGCACAGCTGCAGACAGACCGTCGTGCTGCTGCCTGTAGTGACCAAAACCCATAAGATATTCAACATTTATTCATATTTAAATGCATATTCAGGGACTAGATAGTGACTGGGTGATGTACTGTGGCCAGCGCGATTTTAGGGCTTGTGTAA
Organism: Benitochromis conjunctus; assembly: GCA_015052645.1. Lineage (NCBI taxonomy): Eukaryota > Metazoa > Chordata > Actinopteri > Cichliformes > Cichlidae > Benitochromis > Benitochromis conjunctus. The sequence continues at coordinate 40,514 of VOQK01012080.1, forward strand.
ATTTTAATATTGGAGCAGTGCATTGAGAGATGGGAAGAATGTTAATAAGGTGCCCACTTTTTCACTCAGCATGTGTCTGCCATCTAGTGGTGTAGTATTGCACTATGTCTTTGTTTATTGCCTCTCCAATCTCTGTCCAACTTAGTTCCACTTCTGACTTGGGGCCTAAGGGAAGGAGCTTAGAGACATCTGTCACTGAAATGCAAAGTCAACATGACAACAACCCATATGGGCCAACCACTAGAGCAGCACTTCCATCTATCACTGCAGAGCAGCCTGTGTCCAACTACTCAGGTAAGCATAAGAAGGAGATGACTTTGCATTTTAAAAGCAACCCACAGTGTGCTTTGCTTCAATGCCAGCATTACTTTTTCAAGAATGGAGAAATATTTTGACAAATTAAAACGCTTGTGGTGAAAAGTTGAAATTTATGAACCCACAAATGAAACTGGTCAGTGCCACTCTCTCTTTATTTTTTCACAGGAAACCCAATCACGGCTGTCTACGCCATCCCAGCCACGAGGCCCGGTTACTCAGAATACTTTGTGTCCACACCGCCCACCTCCTACCACAGTCCCTCTTGGATGTCTTACCCACCTGAACCCGAGGATGTGCCGCCACAGTGGGCAGACTCTGTAAGGAAGCCCATTTTGCCCGAAGCACCCGAGCCTACTGCAGAATAATTAATGCGCAGCGGTAGAATGTCGCTACCAGATGTAACAGGACAGTCCAGCTTAAGCTGTTGTCCCATAGCTCCAACAGATCCTTGGCCTAATAATTAGATCTTTAAAATAAACAAATGAATTTCTTGAAGGATTAAGAATAAATCAAGACTTTGAACAGATTAGAAAATGGCTGTAAACATAAGATACATGTACAGGTTGTTTTTATTTTTGTTTTCTCTTATTTTCATACAGTTTCCTGAAACACACTACTTAATATGATAAAATATATTAAATAATCTTAAAATTCTTCAACCTAAAAGTCAACCTGAGCCTGTCAGAGTGGTTTTTTTTCTCCATAACTTCAATTCAAGCCTAAAGAGCCATAAAGTGTGGTACTGTACATGTTGCTGCAATGCAACTGACTGAATTAATAATCAGTAAAACACCAAAGAGAATCTGTCGCGTAGTTGGGATACCCCTCCCCATTAAACATTTTTTTGTCCTTTGTCTCATTATGGAACTGACATTGAACCAAAACACATTTTTTTGCCCAGTCTCTAACTTTGAAGATGACTGGGACTCGCTTAACAGTAGTTGTTAAGCACAGTCCTAAATTATCCTTTGTTTTTCATTAAAACTGGATAGCTCCATTTGTCTTGTTAGATGTGTTATTGCAACCCGTGTGGCCTATGTGTCCCTCCCCTCCCCTGCACTCTCCCTGTTTGTATGAAATGTTTTTTGTCTTTTTTTTTCTCTTGTCTCTTTGCCTGTTTCAACCAAATGCATTCATGCAGTGTCTTTTTGCAGAACCAGTGTCATTTAGAAACCATTTGCTGAACTGAATTTATGGCTGGCGTTGAGTGGACACAACAAAACACTGGGGTAGTTGAGCACATTTCTTAAATGAACACCTTTTTTAAAAAATTTACTGTTTGCTCTCTTTTTTTTTTCTTTTTTAAAGTTTTGTGGTGTGTAATGCTGACACTTCAAATTTGTGTCTTCATGCAAGAGTAGATTTTTGTTCGAAGCAATGTTTGAATCAAGTTGCATCTTAGTTTAATATATTTGTAGAGCTCCACACTCATTACTTTCCTTGTTAAGTTGGTCCATTTTGAGTGTATTTTG
>VOQK01012083.1:4032-15115 GCA_015052645.1 Benitochromis conjunctus
AAAGGCCCTGAAGATAGGACTACACCTTAATGTTTGATTCAGATTTTCAATCAGTAAGTAGGCATTGAGTTTTCCTTTGTGGAATAGGGATGTGATTGGGTTCATTTATACATGTTTAAAGATCTATATAGTCATCTATGCAGTCTCAGCTCAAGTGTCGGACACTCGGCAGTGATCGTCACGCTCAGTTCACGTCATTGTTGCTAGCTTAGAATTTAATGTAATTTTTTTAGTCCCAACCTGTCTACTTTAGACTATATGTGACATTATTTACAAAAAGGAACATTGTGTTGCAATAAATAAGCTCCGAAACTAGAGACTGAGACCATAAACTCATCAGGGCAGTGTTTACTCAGGTCATACATCAAAGTTTTAACTTACAATCAGAGGCAGCAAAGGTGACACCCCCTGCTGGCCTTTAAAAATAATGCACATTTAAAGCGTTCCCATACTGACTTTACATTTCAGCAGGAAGGTATGTCCACATTTACGTCACTAGATTTAGCCACTTTTTACACCTCTGTAGTCATGGCAGAAAAATAAGACTGTGAGAAGTTACTGAGGAAAAAAATAATTTGTATTATATTTATGGTCAACAGTTATGGTAATACAATCCTACAGAAACAGAAACAATACCTTAAATATATTTGTGAATGACATTTAACCTGCATTGGTAAGTACAATAGTTAACAGCCTAAGTTAGACACTCGACTAAAAAGCTAAGAGACCAAGAATCCATTTTCACACTGTCCTGATTTACTGAGAATCACTGCGAGTTAACACACTGCCACAGATTTCTGTCCCACACCCACCACCTGAAACACCGAGGCACTCACTCACTGCTGTTCATCTCCAGCAATTAGATATAAAAATATAGACCAATCATGAGCTCCCTCTGTAGTGGAGGAGACACACTAAGAGGGGCCGTTGTTACTAGGGAGAGCAGGCGAGGGAAGGCCATTTAAAAACCAGCTTATATAAACAACGAGGGGCTTCAGATCCGAGCAGCTGATCGTGTCAAGAGCAGCATGATTGTCTGTGCTTTCAAAGAGAGGAATTCATTTTAAAAACATAGAGTGACAGCTTTGTCCAACAGTTTCAGTTGTCAGGCAACGTGCGACACAGTTCGTGGAACAGGAGAGCTTTGAGAGGGGCTGTGGGTCTTTGAACTTTGACCTCTTTCTCTACCTGAGAAAAATCTACACCTGCAAAATCTACACCTGTTTCCTCAGAATTTCTCCAAATGTCTGAACAAGACACACGGCTGCGACTACAGCTGAGCTGATAACGAATATCACAATCCGACAAATTCTGCAACGTCTGTCCCAACTTTTTTTTCTTGCTTAAAGACACCAATAAACAGAACACAGAGAATGAATGCCAGCACAGTGACGTGACTCGCACATTCTGCAGTGATACCATGAGCTTATGACTCGGTTGGCAAGGAGTTACTTTGCTTTGTGAAGCATCTTCCTCCAGGTGTACCACCTAACTTTTACAGCCATTTATCATCTCCCTACTTTCTTAAGGCAACTGTAATAAACCAGTTTTCTTCCCCATAAATATTAATGACGCAGTCCTCACATCTGAGGATTTGTTGTGACCTGCTTGGCACTACAGATAGATCCGAGTTAAATGGCAAATTAAAGGGCAAAAAATGCACTAAATCAACTCCTTTGTTTGATTGCCAAAGATTTTATCATAAATTATTCGATGACAGTTAATAGTTTGGCACAACTCACTAAAAGCCAAACTATTTCTCATCAGTGAAGAAGCAAATCACCTATTTCTGAAAGTTGAAGTCATCACTGTACAAGCAGAGGCCTGTCCAGGTTTCCATTACATTCAAGATTTAAAGGGGAACCTCAAAAAACCACCGTCATCCCCAGGCCAGAAGTGTAGCTCGCTCATGTATTTTTATGCTATCAGTGTTTAAGCATCATTCATACTACAATTAAATCAGTCTGACATGCAACCCAGCATCAGCATAATTCTTCCCCAGAACACCAACAATGCACCAGCTCTGATGCATTTCTGTTTTGCTTTGAAACAGGCGGGGGGCTTCCTGAAACATAAACAACCTTTGCGAGGCCTTCTTTTTCCTGAGGCCTCTGCAACCTGCAGCCCAGGCCTGTTCACGCATATACTGAAACGCAGGCGAGAAACTCCCCTCATATGCTCTCAGAATATTTACCAGAGGAAAAAGCCACACACTGAGACACGTCACACTTTAATGTTGTTGGTTAAGTGCTGATTAAGTGTTAGATATTTTGGGAAAAGAGCAATACTTCTCTAATTACTGTGAATTAAACACAAGGTAAGCCACGTTAATTATCCCATGACAGTGAGTCATGACAGTGGACTTCTCATCTAAGACGCTGTATGAAAACAACCTAATGTTTGTGGTTTGAATTTGGATTTTCTGATCACCAGTCTAAAAATAATCAATTCATTATGATATAAATAGCAGAAAATAATAAAGTAATTGACTATGCTTGCTGTTTAGTAAACTGTGTACTACAGACTGAAGTCTGGCCACCTCTCTGTCCAACCCACACGACCAGGACTGGCTGTGGCTCAGGAGATTGTCCACTCATTGGAAGGACGACCTCAGTCCCTGTACTTAAACTTAGCAGTGTGTTGAGGCTGGAAATGAAGAGGGACAGCCTAAATCGTGCTCAGATTTCACCACCCCAGCAGATCCCTAACCATACTCCAAGGACGATGCATCTGCTTTACACATGAAAAAAATAGAGTACAGAGTAAACGGGGTTTGGGTTGGAAGACATTCAAACATTCATTTCTGGGCTCCTGGGCAAAGCTCAACTTGATTGGGACATCCCTACGTAAATTCTTACTCTGTGCACGCCTGGGCACATGAGAACTTTCTCCCTCTCTATTATTATGCTACACTATCACTAATGTTTGCTCCACCTCCACCTGCTCCACTCTCACACACACACACAGCAGGATGCTGCAGGTTCAGGCTTGCTCTCTGACGTGCGTCCCAAAAATGTAGGAAATCCCAAAACGGAGGCAGAAAAGACAAGCGAAAGTAGGCAGATACACCAAGAAGTCAACACTTAATCCCCAAGCAGCTTTGGAACTACACTTGGAGTGGCTCTCATTATATCATGAAATATCTATTTCTAGTTTGTCCAGTTTGACCTATAATTAAGCCAAATCTGTAAGCTTTCTCTCTGACAGGACCCTCGACTGCTGACAGACTAACTGACAGATTCAAGACTGAAACCTGTGATCATGCAATGAGACTCAGACCAACTCTGCAAGACAGGACATGGCGATCGACACATCGGCACCTCCTGCATGCCCGCCTGCCTGTCACTACCTTTGAACACACGCCTTCCCTCCCGGGATAAGTAAAGCACCCCCCTCCTGCCGCCACACCATCACACCTAGCAAGCTAAAAAGTACTCGAATCACTGTCCACGCTGAGCCATAGCAGCCTGTCACAGTGATAACAAAGTGGTGTGTGGTAGCCAGACAGCTGCCAGGATGCTAATTAGGAGGTAGTGAAAAGTGGGGGTGGGGGTCTGCAATTAATGGCTTAACGAGGCAATGCTCTCACAAGCTTAATATAGAGGAGAGGCATAAACAGCCTGGGTGACCCAGAGGAGGGTAGAGTAGTACAGTTTGTGTGTGTGTGTGTGGTTGATCATAGCAGTCATCTTCATTTACATTATTGTGAAAAGGACATTTTACCTTCAAAATTGGGTGCAAGCAACGCCAAAGCTGCCTGGGGATCCTCACATTATGCACCGAGCACCTCCTCCCTTTTAAAGCTATCCATTCATATCCATATGCTAGTATTGCATCCCATTAAGTTTACGTCCTCTCTGTCCCGGGGTTTGTTCATTTTCCTCCTTTTCTACGCTTACATCTCACTCCTGATGTGCAGTTACTGGCTCACCGACCTGCTAAGTGTTTACTGTCATTACTGTCTGCACGGCCATTCATGTCTCATCCGATGGCTGTGTAGCCTGAGCCTGATTCTTCTTGAGCTTTTTTTCCTCTCCACTATCACTAAGTGTTTGTTTGTTGAACATTGTAAACTCTTGGCTTTACTATGGGAAAAGCTATAAATGCTTCCATCATAAATTAACACAGAGTTATAATTGAATTTATATATTTGTGTTCCCGCCTCCATGAACATGAGTAAAGCGTTGTTGCTGTGGCACAGAAACATGGAATCAGATTCCACCACAAACGTATGTTTGTGCTAACAAAAAGCAGTCTGGTTATGGACATAAGGCTGACAACACCCAGAAAACAGGGAAAGGTGTGGTGTTACTCGGGCCTCCCTTCAGCTACACTCCTGGTTCTATCTAAATAAATTTGGATTGAACTGAAGCTGGATTTCAGTTAACTGGTTCACTCAAGGAGTTGTCTCCTCAGTGCATCTCTTCCTGCACGCCTGAGACAAAAACGAAGCTGAAGTCACTGAATCAAGGGTTCTCAAGATTTGATGCAAATATAGAGTGACATGTCGTCTTTAAGTGTTCTAATGCATCTGTTTGTGTGATGGTGGCTGATGTTAGGAACAGCCTTTTTTGTTTATAAGCATTTTATCGTATTATGTTCTTTATTCCTTGACACCAGCTGTGAATATTAAGAAGATTTAGTGTGTTTTAATGGCTAAAACAAGAAGCTAAAAGAGCTCCCTTGTGGCTGGATGAAATGTACAGCAGTGAATTCTTTCCTTGTTGCAGAATATGCTCCCCAGAGCCATCATTGGCCCACATGACACACCTCGAGAACCCTGGCACTAAATGATCCAGGTCCTGAATCAACTCTGGGAAAATATAGCCAACAATGCTAATGAAGCGTTTTCGCCTAACATAGATTGCATCCTTCAATTAACCTTTCTTCCTCACTATGGCGCTGGAAAACAAAGCCAAACAGAACTGAGACCAGAAGAGCATGTGTAAACAGGATACAGCTGTATACCAAAGAAATCTGGTGCTGGCAGGCAGGCCGGTTAGAACACTGACTTTCAAATCACATGTAGATTTGATCTTTCCAGTTCACACTGTCAGTGCTGATGTCTTGACAATGTTGTCATGATGAGACCTGTGCTGTGTGGGTTTATAATCAAACTTGGACGATCCAGACAAAAAGAAGTCAGCAGATAATAATTTTAGAGGATCCATTTGTTTTTCTTGATTATTTAAAGATAATTTCATTTTACGCCATCTTCGTCGCTGTAACTATAATGAATCGTTTAAAAATTATACTTAAAAAAAGTCTAAATCCATTGCTTTCTTAGTAGGGGAGGATCAGTGGCACTCTCTCATCATTGCTAAGATGAGAATGGAAACAATGGAAAGAACACTGAAAGGTGGACCTTACCATTACTGTGTGTGCCGTTGTCCCTGTCCCACGCCTCCACTATCACAGTGAATGCTCGCTGAAACACAGAGAGGAGGAGAGACAGGGGTCATCACAGGGTGCACTAATACGGAAACATCACGATCAGCTTTCCTGCTCAAACTCATGCCCAGTTCACGATGTAGACATGGCACACGACGTTGAGTTTACACAGAAACCCAGATACAAACAGACACGGAAGACTGCTTTCACACACTGGCACACACACACACACATTTGGCACAGAAGGCGAGAAGCGGTGGGAAAATTTGTTTTGTTCCCACACTGCTGTCACTGATTAGCTTCCATGTAACCAGGGCGAGTTAAAAAGGACAGCAACCTGATCATTCAAAAAAGGAAGCATTCACCTGGAAATCACCAACACACAGTTTCCATATTGTAATCCATGGATCTGTTTTATGATTATTTCAAGTTCAGTCAGATAGGCATTCTCCTAATCACATTCTTTATTTTTTCTCTCTGTTTTTCCGGATTCACTGGGAGGTAAGAACCCCAGAGGTGGCAGGCTTTTGATGACTTACCAAAAGGCGGTTAAGGGGACTATATTGATCTCCAATGGGGAAATATCATTTTCTTGCCTTCTCCACTGAAATCCCCACAGGAAACTGTGTCCCAACTTGTTTCAAATGCCTAGGAACACATACACCGATCAGTGAATAGCACTGATCATCATGGCACCTATTAGTGGTTGATGTGTTAGAAGCAGGAAAAACGGGCAAGTCTAGGGATTTCAGTCTGACAAGGGCCAAATTGCAGTGGCTAGATGATTGGATCAGAAAAGCTCCAAAACTGTAGCTCTTGTGGCGTGTTCCTGGTCCGCGGTGCTCAGTATTTATCAAAAGTGATCCAAAGAAGGTACAGTGGCGACCAAGAGTTATCGATGCATGTGGGGACTGAAGTCTTGCCTGTGTGGTCTAACAGATGAGCTGCTGTAGCAGTTAATACTGGTTCTGATAGAAAGGTGTCAAGAGTACACAGTTTGTTGTACATGGGGCTGCATAGCTGCAGACGAGTCAGGATGCCCATGCTGACCCTTGTCCACCATCTGGATGACAGAGCAATGGGAGAAGGTGGCCTGGTTACTTGGACACATACAACCTCCCTAAGCTTTGTTGGAGACCATGTCCAATGTTTAATGGAAACTGTATTCCCTGATGGCTGTGGTCTCTTTCACCAGGATAATGCATCCTGCCACAAAGCAAAAATGTTTCAGGAATGGTTTGAGGAGCACAGCAACGAGTTTGAGGTGTTGACTTGGCCTCCAAGTTTCCCAGATCTCAGTCCAACTGAGCATCTGTGGGATCCACTGAACAAACAGGTCAGATTCATGGAGGCCCCACCTCAGAACGTACAGGACTTAAAGGATCTGTTGCCAACATCTTGGTGCCAGATACCACAGCACACCTTAAGGAGTCCAGTGGAGTCCATGTCCAATGGGTCAGGGGTGTTTTGGCAGCAAAAGGGAACCAAGACAATATTAGGCATGTGGTCATAATGTTATGCCAGATGGATGTATACTCTATATATCTGTTATTTGGATTTGCATGTTCAGGATGGTTACTATGCCTTTCTTTGTATTGCCTGTCATCCACAGAAATGAGGATTACATTTGGATTTCTGTGTTAAATAATACCAGACACAGTAAATGTCACAATCTGCTAAACTGCAGCTTTATGTGTATACTGCGTGCAAAAGCCCAGCATGCCTGCACACTATGCCCTACTTTCCTGAAGAGATGGACTCCACTGTCCCACAGCAACAAACTCAAACTGTGGATTGTTTCAGGTGCAGGGCTATTTTCCCCCCCTCTTCCTTTTTTTTCACGGGCATCAGCAAACAAACCGAGATGGAGCTCGCTGTCTGTCATCTGCATGGGGCCAAGCGAGCAGCTGTGAGTTCCCATGACCCAAGTCTGACTCAGAGTGACTGAAGGCTGCAGGGAAGATTACAAGGGAGGTTACAAAGTGGCGCTAGGAGAGATTAAAGACGAAGCGCAAAAGACCTGGGGTGAGGTGGAGCGCTCAGGTGCTCGGTGGTGCTTTAAACCTAATTGTGTTGTGTGAAGCTCTTTGGGTGGGTAGCTGAGAAAAGTCGCAGGTGAGACAAAAACACAAGTCAGATATTGCTCTTAGCACTTGTTAGCACGTGTTTTTTTAAATTTGTTTTTATTTTAGGGTGTGTTCATAACATGCAGGTTGGCGCCAAGGCAAAAGCAAGTCCAGAATCGAATGCTTTAGAGTGTGACTAAACGATTAATGAAGTACTTGAAAGCATATCAAAGATTCATGTTCAGTTTTGTGGATAAGTTGTTTTCTGCTCAACCAGAGCACTAAACGAGTGTCACTGCTTCTTTAGTCTTATGGAACTCTATTCGAGTAAAGTTTGTCGACAAATTAGGGAAAACAAACCAAACAATTGTAGAGTATTGGCGTTACATAAACAGAACTGAATGTTTCTGGTTATTCTAGAAATGAAATGTGACTATTTATTTTATTAAAAATACGCAAATTTTCCCTTTTTTCTTCATCTGTTACATTTTTGTAATAATCATCGCAACACTGAAACTAAATCAGTACAGAGGTATCACTCATATTTGACAGAAATGCTAACGAGAATATCAGCAAGTTTGATGATTTAAAGAGAACATAAAGTAGAAGAAGAATAACCGAGGTAGACATTTTTGTCTTTTTACTCTACACATCATGAACTGATTAACTGTTGTGCTTGATGTTGAAATCCTGGGTACATGAATGGTAAAGCTCCTCTCTTTACCTCACGTCCCTTCACCTCTCATCTTAATTCAATTAATGCGCCTGCTTTACCAATCCTAAATCTGAAAGTTGGACCGATCTCAGGCACGCGTGCCAAATTAGTAACGCAATCAAATGTGGGAAAGTGGAAATGACATTAAACCAAGAGGTTTCGTAGCCGGGAGGTGTCTTTGTAATGTCACACAACTTCCAGAGAGATCCAGACGCATTCACAGGAGCATTTTCTTACAGGCTCTTTCCTACACGCCCTCTGTGAGTGTAAGCATGTGTTACAGAATCACCACAAGGGACAGAAAGCCTGCATGTGGCGGGCGCCACAGTTTTCTCAACTTTTATTTTGTAATGCAACTATTACTTCAATCATTAGGTCGAGGATGATCTATTGTACCCTGCTAGAGCAAGACTGCAGCAGTAATATAAGGCGTCAGAGTGTGAATGGATGAATGAGACACGTTGTATAGAGCGTCCATACGTAACCATCGCCTCTCTGGGCTCCAATGTTAGAAAACAAGAAGGATTGTAAAAGAGGCAAAGTCTTCTACACCAATGTAACTTTCTTTTTAAAATTTATTTTAACAAGATTAAATGTTGAGAAAAGATTTTCAGCCATTGGTTTTTGAATGCTGAAGTGTTTGCTGGGTCTAGCACATAATCTTATAATTGTTCAGAGCTGTTCCAGTACTAATAATCCCCAAACTACGCCATCTTTCTGAGGACAATCTGAGGACAAAGTCTCCAGATCATACCAGCTTCAGTTCTTCAGGTAGCACAGTAGTGATTTATGAGCGTGACAAGAAGCCAGGGTTCTACTCTGAGTGAACACAAGTGGACATTATCATAATCACTTTTCCCCTTGTAATCAATTTTAAATGTCACAGCCACTGACTTCCAGACAGATGGGGCTCTCCCTGAACCTCAGAGCACCTTGACATGAGTGTATGTGTGTTTCTGTATAGGAGGGTCTGTCATAGACTAAAGCAGGAGGCTGTGTGTGTCACCGAAGGCCAGGAGCTTGAAGATCAAAGTGTCACGTCCCTGCAGTCTGCAGCGAGACAACCTTATCTGTGTGTGTCTGTGTGTGAGAGAGAGGGACAGGGGTAGGCTTGGGGGGGGAGGAAGGGAGTGTAAGGGTGCACTGGGAGACACTTGACACCTCCTAACCAATTTACAGGAGTCAGAGGGATTTGAGTTTTCATTAGGCGAGGAGAAACCAGCCCAATCCTCACCGCCTTCACCTGTTCAATGAATAAATTACTGCTGCACCACGGCAGGAACAGCCGCCAGCGACACACAACTCTGCTGAGAATAAACTGTACAGTCTGGAGCTGCTCGACACGCTGCAAATTATGTGTATCATACACGCTAACAAGCTTTCTTCCATTGAACTGCAGCCACTACACAACTTGGAGTTCTCGCTTGAGTAATCGAAGCCAGCCTACTTCATTTCTCAGTTCACAGAAGGGAATTCTGACTTTTTATAAAACTGATTCAGATATTCAAAAAATATGCGGTCTACTACAGCGCAGTCTCAATCTGAATCTTTTGGAGAACCGTCTGAACGCACTCAGCAGTGTGTGTAATATTGTTAGAACCAATTAAATTGCACTACAAGCCATAAGAGAAGATATTGTGCAGATGAAGTGGTGCCATTACTATATGTTACTGAATTTCCTGGAGGAACCTACCCGAGGGATTAATAAAGTTCTATCTAAAGTTCTATCTATCAAAAACTAAGGCCAGAAGATCACTCACCATTATGAACTCCTAATATTACTAGAGTAGGTTTGCAATATTCACAGTAATAATCAAATAATGATTTATATATAATGAATATTTTTCTTACTGGACCCACAGTTCAGCGTATGTCTCCCTTCTCCCCTTTTTAAGCCAACTTTTTTATGATTGGCAGCTACAAGAAAAAAAATACCTGAGCAAAAGGTGGGTGTGGCAACACTCTGATCACCATAACAGGGCTTTCCGCTCTCACTGACATCATAAAGAGCCACGAGTAGACAAAGCTATTCAAAACAGAACATTCGGGGCAGGTTGAAACCTGTATAGTGAGTTAAATCTATAAAACGTATACATATGCACATATTGGTTCATTTGATGTAATGGTTTCTGTGCTTTATGTCCGTTTCTGAGTGTAACTTCATATAGTTAGAGTATATAGAGTATATTTGAGCTTACATAAATGCAGCATAATTAAAAATGAATGTTACCACCTTGCTTTGTCTCCCTCCCCTCACTTTGTCTCCCTCCCCTCGCCCCTCCCCTCGCCTGGTTCGGTCAGAGGTCTCTTCCTATTAAAAGGGAGTTTTTCCTTCCCACAGTCACCAAGTGCTTGCTCAAAAGGGCCATTTGATTGTTGGGGTTTCTCTGTATCATTGATGTGTTATTAACCTTACAGTATAAAGCCCCATGAGGTGACTGTTGTAGTGATAAATAAAACAGAACAACTGAACCGAAGGATGCGCTCTTATTCAGTAATACCTCAGGGGGTTAGTTTGGAGGCATTAGAGGCAGCAAACTGAACAGCTGAAACTAACAATTACAACTAACAACCATTTTGGCTCCAGTGGGCACCTCTAACAATCATCTAATTTACTTCTACTTTAATTTCGGAAATCCTTATAAAGCATTAGAAAGAAGAAAGAATATCATAGCACAAACCTTTCAGAAGAACTTGGCAGCTAAAAACAAATGTCTCCATGTGTGAACAGTCAAAGAAATTAAAAGCAGAGTGCAGCAATGTAAAAGTAGTACCACAAGGATGTCGCAACAACAATAAAAAAAAAATAAAAAAAAAATAAATATATATATATATATATATATATATATATATATATAGAAAGAGAGAGAGAGAGAGAGAGAAAAAAAAAAAAAAAATGTATTTTTTAATA
>VOQK01012088.1:1494-16741 GCA_015052645.1 Benitochromis conjunctus
CACCGCCAAGGAGATATGTTTATTTAGAGGTAAATAAAAGTTAAATACCTGGTACTCTCCATCGGTTTATAGAAGTGAAGAGGACCTTTGATAGAGGGTAAAACATCTGAAGTCTGTTTGCATTTATTCCCACTACTTAAGACAATACAATAAGTCACAAATTAATATTTTGACTACTTAAGAAAATTATAGACCTTTTATTTTCATTGTTAGTCATAATCATCATTAGCTGGCTTCTAAAAAGTTTTTAAAGTCGACATTTTGTATAACTAATGTGGAATACATGTGGTATCATCCCTCTTTAATTATATGACAAGCTATAACTGGTAAACCAGTTAACAGTTTTAATAATAACTGTTATTTCAATGGTCTCGTAGACTCTTTCATACTCTGTTATTTCAAATAAATGACATACCATGTTGGTAAGTACTGCATGAGTCATTCTGATAAACAGTCTGACACACGTTATGAGCTACCCTCTTCACAAACACTCCCATGTGATCAAAGAACTTTGGTCAGCAATTAAGCCACAAAAGCGCTATCACAGAGGCTGATTGGAACTTCCACAGAAATACCACAGTAAAATTCAGGTCAATGTGCTGCACGATAAATGCGCCTGAAATTAACATTTTTCTTCTGGTTGGCATATTTTTTGTATCTTCTTCTTGTGCATGTAACAGCTGTCCAAAGGGTTATCAACAAGGCCAGAAAAGAACCCCAACGCAGCAAAGTGTACCAAAGTGGCAGTCCCGCCAATGCTCTAAAAAAGGGGAGGGGGGCAGGTTTTCAAACAGCAATTTATGGTCAAATTTAAACAAATTTAAATTCTATTTTCAGCCTTTAGTGATTCTTCCATCGAGTACAAAGTAGCATATTGACTAACCTGTTGAAGCCTTCAGTGGTTTCATTCAGTTGTAAAGACTGATTTATTGCCTTATCACTGTTGTTCATGATAACTAGGCAGGAGGTCAGAGGTGGAGCTGTGGTTGTGGTTGTGGTCATTCTGTCTGCACAGTCGTAAACAGGTTGACCTGGTAATGAAAAAAAATGACAACAACAGGGCTTTATGGACCTTGAGGATGAAGATTTTACAGCACTGTAAAAACAAGAGAGAAGAAAACAGACGTTATTTGTTTTGAATATTTTATGCTAACTTTAAACTCTTTCTTTTATGTTTATTGTGTTTTTGTGTTTAGATTATAATACCAATGACCTGATTTTTGTTCATAAAAAATAGAAAAACCCTAAGGAAAATTTGTACATAAAGGATTTCTTCAGTGTCATATTTGTTATAACCTCTAGGAGTCACTGAAGTCAAAATTTACACACAATGCATTTAACCCAGGGGTCTCGAACTCCAGTCCTCGAGGGCCGCCGCTGTCCTGCAACTTTTCCATGTGTCCCTGTTGCAACGCACCTGAATACAATTAGTAGGTCATTAGCAAGAGTATAGAACTTGACTGCATGCTGAGGTGGCAACCCCAAACCCTACTCAAGTAAATTTTAGTAAATGTAGGTGTTTGGAAAAATGTACTTATAAAAGTACTTTTATTGCACCGTGTTCATTCACTCACGAGCTGCTGTAACATGAATCAAATGGTTGAATTGCCACCTCAGCATGCAGTCAAGTTCTATAGAGTCTTGCTAATGACCTACTAATTGTATTCAGGTGTGTTGCAACACACACACACACGCAGGTACACACGCACACCTTGCATAAAACAATTATTAAATGCTATTTTAATTTTATCATTATTTATAGATGTACAGTCTCAAAAACGAACTTTTTTTTTTGTTGCCACAAATGCACAAGGGTATGATTATTGTAATCCTTTCCATGGCACCTTTATGAATGGTGTAAATGGTTTTTCATACAACAGTGTTAAGAACTACACTATTAAACTTAAACTAGATAGTTTTAAATTGAAATTAACAGCTTAATGTGAAAAAAATCTCACTCTGAATTAAAAAAAAACAACAGGCTAAAAAATGATCACAAAGGGAACAGAACCACATCCGTGCTAAAACATTGCAACAGTACAGTAGTGCAATGTTTTAAAATGAAATATAATAATGTATTTGTTGTTTTAGTACTTGTATATTGTCAGTAAATATAAATGCTGCATAACGTTTCACCTTTTTTTTTGCAATTGTTCTAAAGCATTGTGTTCATCAGTAAATCACTATAAAGACAGCCAGCTACAGTTCTCACATTTATATTTGCACAATGCAATATCACATTTGTTCTTACCCTGAATATTAACAACATAGATACAGCTGCTGTTTGCAGGCATCAGAACCTGCACAGAGATGAGCTCACTCTTCTCACTGCTTATGTCATTACTGGCAATACAATAATAACTACAGTCCTCTTGAACAGTGCCGCAGTGAAGGTACAAGTCTGAAGACTTATGAAGCAGGAAGTCCTTGTTGTCAATGTGCTGATGCCAGGCATAACGAACACCAGTGCCCTTTGCACAACCACAGCGTAAGGTAACTGACTCCCCCCAACATGTTGGCCTGTCCACCAGAGAGCTCAGGGGCCAAAGTTTGGGCTTGGACACTGGAACTGGCACAAAAAGGAATGTCAATCCAGTCAGCTTAACACCAAACAGAGGCTCCAATGCAGCACATTTCACTGTTGTTGTAAAATAATGTTTATTTTCTAAGTTATTTAGTGTCTTTTATTCTTACCTTCAGTGATAATCACTTTGACTTGGGTCATGATGTCAGTATAAATCTTATCAATCCCAACCCAGTACGCTCCAGCATCATCAAATCGGAGATGTGTGACTTTCACAAACAGCCCCCTTCTGTTTAAATCTATCACTTGGGACCTGTGTGTGTTTCGACCGCTTTCTGAGTCTGCCACAATCTCACAATTGCTTCTGGAGGCCCCTCTGCACCAATACTTTTTGCTGTACAGAAAATATTTTGTGTCATAGTTGCATTTAAGGATAAATTCACCTCCAACATGGGCTGTGATCTCTCTTTTATCACATTGAAGCTGAAGACTTGCTGAAATAAAATAAAACAGAAAGAAAATGTTTGTAGTCTGGAAAATTATAAAAATGTTATTCAGTTTTTAAATTAAACTGATTTAAGTTTACAGTTTACCTTCACAGTTTGCCAAAAATGCTAGAATAATTGTCACTGAAAACAGCTCATAAGTGAGAGCTGGGGGTAGGTTGTAGGTATGTAGATGTTGTCAAACATCCTGTGTGCATTTACGATACGTTTCTTTCATTTCACAGTAAGGAAAATAAAAATGAATTTCTATACCACCTTTCAAGACAAGGATTTCAAAGTGTTTCACAAAACAAAGTTAACATGTTAATTTTATTTAAAGAAAAACATGTCAATTTAAACGAGTTTTTCTTCATAAATAAATATTTATAAGGAGTACATTAAAGCGTTTTTTGATAAGCTTGTATGTTTTAATTATAATTTTCAAACTTAAACAATTCCAGGATATGAAAACGAAACAGCATTTTTTTTTTCACATGCCAAAATATTTGTGAAGGATTTCTATGTGTAATAGTAAGTTCACTGTGACTGAAAAATATTGATATAAAATCAGAGTTTTTATTTATGATGCTAGGATAAGCAGTGATTTTACAGTTTAAAGTCACAAAGAACAGAAGTGAAAAACATATTTACAAAAACAGCATGCGAGAGGAAGAAAATAAACATGATGATCAAGATGCTGAGAGATTTGAGCTTATTAAGATCTTTGACAGAAGGTTTAAATTATAGCTCACTCACCTTGAAAAAGCAAAACGAGGTAAAATATCTTCATATTAATGTCAAAGGTTTGTTGTTTGGAATCAACCATAATCGACAATCAGGAAACTGTAGAGGTGGACTGTGGTGATCTTAGCTTCCTGTAGGTGCATTGTGGGTTACATAAATGCTTTTGCTAGGCCTTGAACACGAGTGTAACATGCAGCACGACTAACCAGTGACAGTGAAGTGAAAGAGTTGGAACCCTCCCCACATAAGAGCGGCACTTCACTTTATTTGGTAAGAAATTGCTATTTCTTTATTCTAGTTAGTCATAGTTTATCGGACACTGATTTTGATTATTACACTTGTGCACAGCAGATGCTTGTTTCTTTATGACTGGAAAAGGTGCTTTTAAAACATGGCAAAAACCTTCGTTTAACCTTTTGTTATTCACCAGTCTGTCTCGGATATTTTGATATAATCCAGTGGTATTTTTTCCGACATATACTCTAAATCAGTGACTAATGTAACACCCAGTTGAGTGTCAGAATGTCTCTGTTAGTTTACTACAAAGCCACTAGATGTCACCATTTGGCTGATGTGGCGCTCAGCACCTGCTAAACGTTGCAATGATGCCGCCCCTGACAAAAGCATTAGTTGAAGCGAAACTGACAAAAGAGGCTACATCCACGCCCGTGAGCACTTTGGTAAGTAATGCATTTTTTCATTTGTATTTTTTTTAGTAATACTCTTTTCAACACTAAGCTTTTATATGTATACTTAAGAAAAGAAAGTCTTATACTGGTGAGTTATTGCCCGTGGTTCCTGAAAACATAGCTCCTCCCACTACTCTTTCCATGCATACATTGTGAATTTAAAAGTATTGTTGCTTAACTACCAAACAAATATACTAACTGAGATTCACAAGAAATGTTTGTCATCATCCTGTCTGACTTCAAATACAAAAATGTCTACTGTACAGTAAAGTAGGTACATGAAGACTTCCCAGAGCTGTAAGTGGATTACTGCTGAGCTACAGAGGGTGAATATCTTTGACACTTGTGCTCCCTCTCTCTTCTGTCTCAGGCTCTCTCTCTACTTGCAATCCCCCTCCACTTTGCCTTGTGTATCCCAAATATTGTACAACTGGCTAGACTGCCTGCACTGCTCTCTAATTTTGATTAAGATCACCTGTTTTGACTGTTTATCTGTTTATCCATCCCCTTTACAACATATTTATGCAATAGCACACCCGGGTGACTTTAGGACCCTGTGAGAGAAACCCTGAGGGGGCGCGGCAATATTTTTAATGTGACCACAGAACCTTTTAGCTTCCTCTTGCATTCTGTAAGACAGTTCAGAAGTTCCCTCACAACAGTTCCTTCATGTGAGAGCTACAATACAGAAGTGCTCTGTAGCAGAGCAACGTAACTGCCTCAGTCCTGTCCCCAAGCTTAGCAAGCCTACTCCATGACCCGTGGACAAGGACCTTTGTGCCATGACATGCCTATGAAAACTGCCCTATCCCACACAGTGAACATCCAGCTATGGACCAGCAGGTCAGGATTCTGAGGAGCTTCCTGGATGACCTGCAGAGACAGGAGGCTGTGGCTGAGGAGGCACCTAACGGCACTGCTGGGGAGTTTGCGGTGAGTTAACCGTAATGTTTCTCTTGTTGAAGTACAGCTAAAAATTCTCAACCCACAATGATTTTCACATTCACACGCTAATAAAACTGATTAATTATATATTGACAGTAAGCACGGCGAAACTGAAAGTTCTTAGTCTTCCCGATTTTTAGGGTTATTTTTACAAAAGACATCATACTGAGGGAAGTACCATACTGGCATTGTACAGAGGGTTCCAACGCCATTTTCATTCTTCCTCTTTGTATTGATGCTTGTCACTAAAGGCACAACGAGGAAGAAGTGTAAGCAAAAGTCCTGTAACACTTAACGACTCACGACAACCACACACACACTCACACAAACATACTAAATTGTGCCTGAGAAGTGTTAACCCCACGGTGACATCATCTGTGGGCTGCTGCCATGGTGATGAGTGACATGGCGGTGCCTGAAGACAGCACTGTGTGCTTCACATGCTGCCCCTCTGCTGTCATACTGCTGCCACCCCAACCACTCCAGAGGAAAGAGTCCATTGCATCACTTCCTCTGAGGACAAAAAGCACTTTGTAGTGTTAGAGAAGTGCAGATGCATTTCAAGTCCTTTAGCAGACTCTTTTAGATCTGCCCCAACTGGCCTGAGAACAAAAAGACCAATGTCTCAGCAAGTCCTGCAAGCACAAACGTGAGCTTAACTTGAGAGTCCGAGCTTCCGCTTAGTCAAATTAGAATGGAGGTCCTCTCAGTTTGTCCGCCATCATGTCAGTTTTAAGTCAAATGAGTCACAGATCTTTCGTCTGAGGCTGAATCACACAAAAACTGACCACATGTGACAATGTGCAATTGGTCACATGTAATTTGCTGGTTATATGCCCCACTTTTTACTCACCCTCCTGTATCAGTTGCTTATGACCGTATGGCATTTGCAATATAAAAAGAGCTTTTCCAGTAAATGCATTGAAAAAACTACCATGAAACTCATACTACCCTTCTGCTGTTTTGGCTAATTAAATAGAATGTAGATCCATTTACATGATTCCCGTATCTCAATATAAGCTCGGGGGATATTTCAGTATGACACATTAACAAAATATTATGACAAAAATAGCTCTCTGGCATTTAAGTGGCTTCTAGGAACTATGATGAAAAGTCTTTATGAATGCAGCACATTTAAGTTTCTTTTTGTGTTTTTCAGAGGTTGAAAAGTCAGTCAACAAAGTACCGAACGGACAAGACGTATCCTAGCAAAACAGCAGAAAAGCAGGAAAACATCAAGAAGAACCGATACAAGGACATTCTGCCCTGTAAGCTAGGCTAAATGTATAAAAATGCAACAGTTTTACAGTTTACTGCATTAACACTGTGAAGTAATACTTCTAGAATTGTTTTAAAGTATATTATTACCTATAGTGTTGTGCTAATGACCAAAAAAACAATATAAACAGTATATAATGCTCCATTTGGTTAATATTGTAAATTAGGTGACTTACTATATTAACAGATCACATTTATTTCGTATAATTAAATTTGATCAACAGATCTATTTAAGTTTATTATATTTATTTAAATTAGACAAGGTAGAATAGATCCATGGGAAAGCTTACAAACATTAACGTATTTTATTAGATTTTCATCTTTATTTTACTCTAATGCTGTTCTTTTTTTTGCCACAAGGCTGTGAGAACGTAAAGCACACTCAGCATTTTTTTTTTAGGTTTTCCAACATTCATAACTACATATTTTTCTTTTTGTAGTTGACCACACCAGAGTAAAGCTTACTCTTGTCACATCAAAAAATGACACAGACTACATCAACGCCAGTTTCCTCAAGGTAAACAAGAAGTGCCCTTTTAGCTTCTATCCACTGATGGCTCAGCTTCTACACATCTAATTGACAAACGTCATAAGTGCACTATTTAGGCTGCTTTAGCCTGGCCACAGTGGACTGGATTCTGCAAGCCACTTTACAAACCAACTGCACCCCAGCTTCTCTTTTTTATGCTGTTTCTAAGCTAATTAACATTATCTGTGGTTGCACTGATCTCTGCTACGTTATGAGCTGGAGTCTTGCTGCTGCTCTCTCTGCCAATATCCATGAGTGGAAGGCTAGGGAGGTCAACGCTGCCAAACAGCTGCTGCAGTAAAAGTTTTCTTTTTGGCCACAAGGGTCCCGACTTAAGTGTGGTTTGTGTAAATGTAACTACTGACTCTATAAGCTGTGTTTTGTGTGCAGGGAGTGTCAAACTCCAGGGCTTACGTTGCTACTCAGGGTCCTCTGCCCCACACAGTAGTGGACTTCTTGAGGATGCTTTGGGAATACAAGATAGAGGTAAGGCCCATACTACAAGGTGTATTTAACATAGTCATGTTATTTGTAGCACAACTTGCTTTATTGCTTCAGTTGAAAATTAAATTATGGTTAAAAGAGCTGTGACTTTGGCCACAGGAAGTGTAATACTGATTCCCATCCCAATTCACCTGTCTTTTTAAAAATGTGTATTTATTAATTTTTTTTATCTTTAGATATATATATATATATATATATTTGTAATGTGCATGTTTTTTATACACATCTTCATCTTCTAGGTTGTCGTGATGGCCTGTCGAGAGTTTGAGATGGGAAAGGTAAACTTCTCTCTGCTTTCTTAATGTAGACTTGTTTTTCTCGCCATACTGAATTTTCCAAATTTATTTGTGTATGTTTATACACCAGCCAGGTGCGAGTCCATAAACTGTTATCATTAAATGTGTTGCTGTTTACACTGTACTTTGTTACACTTGTATGACTTATTTATTTATTTTTTGTAGAAAAAGTGTGAGGTTTACTGGCCACAAAAACACGAGGAGGCGTTCATTTGTGCGCCTTTTAAAGTTTACTGTGTGAGTACTTCTTGTCTATTCATATTTTCAAGATGAATAGGTTAATAGATCTAAAAACTTATACTGAATATATACTATATTATAGTATTTGCTATACTGAATAAACAAAAAGTGGGTGCTCAACATTGGATTTTCTCTAATCCACACAGGATCAATATTATTCATACAATCTCAAATACATACTAATATTTGGTTAAATGTCCCTTAGCAAGTTGCTTTGCTTTTTGTAGCTTGGCATAATTCTGGTTGGATATTTGACCACTCTTCCTGACCGAGTTGGCAGAGTTGATTTAAATTGGTTGGTTTCTTAGCATAGCTTATAACCACAGTCCACAAATTAGGTATCATTAGATTTAAAAACCCCACCTTTGCTATTTCAAACACGTCTTTTGTCATTGTGGCCGAATAACTTAACTTTGTCTCGTCTGACCATAAAACTTTTAAGCCAAAGACATTTGGCGTGTTTATGTGGGCTACTGCACATTTCATTTGAGATTTAAGGCATTTTTTTCTTGGTGAGCAGCTTCTCAGTCCACGGCGACGTAAAACTCGGTTCGCTACAAGGCTAAAAAAGGCTTTTCCATTTTGTGTAAATCTACAGTTCTCTTTAGAGTTCTTTGGACTTTTGCATTGTTTTGAGTATTGGTCAATCCAACCAGTGCTGTCAATCAAATTCTTTTTATGCTAAAGGATTTTTTACTTTGTATGTATAATTTTGAGCCTGTGGAAATCCCAAATAATGCCCCAAATTACCGTTCCCACCCATGATGAATCTTTGTAAACTCCTGACCACTATTAAGTCTTATGTTATTTTACCATCATTCTGTAAGTAGCAAGAACAAGAACCTAAGTTAAAGAAAAACTTTTTTCTTCAGGACTCTGAGGAAAGCAAAGGAGACTATCTGACCAGGACGTTAAGGCTGACCTATCACGATGTAAGCACTGTTTGTGGCCTGCCTAACGTTTGTGGTCGTGTTTGACAGTTCAGTCTTAACTTAAAAATATAACTATGATGTTTAACGTGCTCTAAAAAGATGCTTGCATTTTAAATGTGTACAATGCTTTCAATTTTTTTTCAGAGTTCTCGAACTTTGAAGCAGTTGCACTATGTCAACTGGCCCGATCATGGAGTACCGGACTCCATCCCTCCCATTCTGGACATGTTGCACGAGATGCGCTCTTATCAAGCCCACGATGATATCCCTATTTGCATCCACTGCAGGTCTGGCATTTGAATAGAACTTTAAATTACTGCGTGGCTGTATTTAGGTTATTTAAGCAAAAATATACACGCTTTTAACAAATGAGTGAAGTGGATTCTCTTCCTCAAAAATGAGCTGCAAAGCTGATCTTTATTTTTTGATAGGTAGCGCTTATATTGTCGGCAGCTCTGTAACATTTATTGTTCTTAAGAAAAATGTTCTTGATGCTGTTTCAAATGATCTTTCATCAGCAACACTGGAAATGAATGAGAAGGTCTTCATGTAGCTTTTAAAGTAAAAGGTGCAACTGAAAGCAGGCTTTTGTCAATGTTGGTTTCACATGCTTAGATTTCATATCCTGTCACCCTGACAACTTGAATCAACAGCTTGGGGTTTTTATAGCGATGTTGATTTTCTAAATATAATGAAAATTCGACCACATATTGCTTTTTAATGCAAAAGAAATCAGAATACGGTTTTGGTCTTCTCTTAAGTATTTCAAAGATCTTTTACCTGGATTCAAGAAATAATTTCAACTAAAAATTTAACTACATGTGAAAAAAATATTTCAGGTAAATGAAAACGCGACGCTTTTATTCTTGTATGTTGGTTATTTAAAAAAAAAAATTGTTTTAAATAGTTTGAAAGCTCAAATGTTTATATGTGAATGCGATTTCATTTAAAGTAAAGCACAAACTCCGTCTTAGTATGAAGTCACTATAGAAATTTAGTGTGTTGTCACTCTTTTATTCTTCACTTTTAGTGCTCAAAATAGCTTTGTTATCTTATCAGTACATGCACAAGCAGAAACTACAACACTGTATGAAATGCCGGCGCTCCTTTCTAACGTGTTAAAGAAAAAAACTGATCAAAGGAGAACTGTGCTTTTGGTTGCCATCAAGTTTGTACTGCTTGTGGGCAAAGTGTACAGGTCCTACACTGGCTTAGAGGTTAGACTCAGTTCTTTTAACAGGAAGTGTTTGTAGGCGGTTGGCCAAAAGCCCACTTTTTTTAATACACTGTAAAATGTATATGTAGGCATTTCCCCTAAAATTTTCCAGCACTTACACTATGGCTAAAGCAAGAGCTGTGACTCAGATAAGTCCAGATAGAAAACCTTGGGGCATGTGGGATGGGACCTGTGTGAGCTTTGATGGCGTGCGATGTCAGTTGTGTAGAGACTTTGTATCATTTCGTTTCCAGTTGTGCGTCATACTTTCCCTCTGAAGAAACGCGAACAAGTATAGATAAGAAACATTTTACCTTGTCACATACTTATTGTTTTTTTTTAACATAAATATATATATTATATATACTTATACTTAAGTAAACTATTCAGAAACTATTAACATGTGAAACCATGACACTCCTCAGGATGAGTCAGACATGTAATGTTGAGTTTGTAGAAGGTATAACCTACATATCATGAAGCCACACCACATCTGTGACAGGTCACCACAGCACGGTTGCTAAAATGCTATTGTTAAAGTTTTTATTTTTTTTATTGCGGGAATTTATCATGTGATTTTTCTCGTGCTGAGAAAGAACTTTATACTTAATTCAACTGACACGTGAATCGTAAGCTGTGAATAGGTAGAGACATTGCTGCAGTGGTTGTGGTTTAGCCATGCAATTGTACCATCACATCTAATGCTTTCTTCAGGTGTGCTATATATATGTGTAAGGTAAGCATAGCATAGTTGAAGAAGCATACGGGCAATTATGCTAAAACTGTCTGAAAAATGTGACGTTTTCCTGTCATGCTTGCAGTGCTGGCTGTGGTAGAACAGGAGCCTTGTGTGTCATTGATTATACTTGGATCCTCCTAAAGAAACAGGTTAGATATGCTGCTCTACCTTCCTGTACATTTTGTATGACAGATGCGTTTAACTGTAAAATTGCCAACCTTTCCAGTACTTTTGTGTGCTTGTTTGTAGATGATCACTTCAGATTTCAGTATCTACAATTTGGTTCAAAGCATGAGAACCCAGAGGCCATCTTTAGTTCAAACCAAGGTACCTGATGTTTTTTTAATGTAATGCAGACCATCACATCTAACAAGCCTTCCAATCAACAGAAGCATGTTTCAAGCAATTTATATAACAGTTTTGTTATGTGAATCGTGCCCCAAAGTTATGCAACCTAACAGAGCAAATCTTTGTTGTTTAACCTCAGGAACAATATGACCTTGTCTACAGAACCATCAAGTTACTATTTGAGAGATATTTGCAGTCTGTAGATGAACAGACCTGCCAAAACAAGGTAAGTAATCAGGAATTTATCATTGTCAGTGAGCTTAGACGGAGACTAGCTCGAAGCAAAGATGACACGGTTTTCGGTTACGTGCTTCATCAACGCCAGCCGAAAAGCACAGCCATCTGAATCTGTAAAACAGAAACAGTAGATGTGGCAGGCTTTCTTGTGGTTTCAGCAGCATTAAAATAGAATGTAGTCACATGATCAAAGCGGAAAGTCATCCAACTGGCGGATTCAAAAATTAACTAAGAAGGCAGTGACATCTTTGTTGTGCTCTGTTGAAACTTCTGCTGTACACTTCTCTTATTTGCTGTTAAACAAAATGTTAAACAGAGCTGAGAAAATTCACATTTTACAAGCATAGTGAGTTTACGTGAAAATTACAATCAATAATCTATTCTTGTTGCAACTCATTCTCCTCTTAAAGGTCTCTAAAAATGAGGTCTTTATCCCAGGTGAGGAGTCTGGTTTTCTGCCACAATTTCAGTATCTGCTTGACGAGGAACGGGCCTTCCTACCACGGTACAACAGTCCTTTGGCTTCCTCAGAGAACCTACTTTTCTTGAGCACCAAGGACATGCACACAGACCAGCAACAGTGGCATCTACTCCAGACCCCTCCTGAGCCAGTTCCCCAGGACCTGAATGAAGGACGCTGGATGGCGCATACAAATCAGAGAATTCCTTCAGCAGAAGAATTGATCGCAGAGATTGATAATGTACCATCACTGATCCGTCAGCCTTCACCAGATATAGCAGCAGCCATTTGTTCAATGGTGGAGGACCCCTACTTTGACACTGGTTTGAGTTCCCCGTCATCAGATGGGGCACCCATGGGTGCTGCTGAGGAGACCACAGAATGGACATTTAGCCCTCTTTTCAGTGCACCCTCATTATTTTTGAATGACCACACTCTGGAGGCCACCTCACCGGCTTCAGGTTAATGCTAATGCCTGTGCATGTGTCAGTTTTAAGATTAGCAACACCGACAATAGCAGCTGATTTTTCTGTTTTTCCAGACACAGGTGAAGTCTGTACTTCTGGGGAAGACCCTCCTCCACTACCTGAACGAACCCCAGAATCCTATATGCTGGCTGTGGATACAGGTTAGGGCCCATAGTGAACATACATCTGGAATATGAGCTGTTAGCTTGAGGGATGCTTAGTCCAGCCCTGATAACGCACATGATTTTAAATATATGTTTTAGGTGATCTTAAAATATAAATTCTCCTTGAACTTAAACGATACAACATGTTGCGATTTTGCCTTTCAGAGGTATCTGACCCTTTTGAAAGGTTAACAGTTATTCCACACCATGCTGCTGCTGATACGCTTACAGAAATGACTGGTAAGAACACGTAACTGGAAAATAAAATGAAACTATTAAATATGCAGATGTCTGTAACATATTACGAACAGTTTCCGATGCATTAAGCGTCTTCTGATCACTTGCAATAAGATCTTATTTGACCAAAATCCTTCATATTGCAATCGTGTTTTTCAGCAAGTGCACTATTGTTGATACACTATGATACTTACTTCCAGGCAGTCCCCCCTCACCTGCACCCCCACTTCCAGAAAGAACCCCTGAATCTTTTGAGCTGGCTATTGATCAAGGTAACTCCATCATTTCACAAATCTCAATGATGTCATTTAACAGTCATTTAAAAAAAATGAAAAAACTCGTTCAACTATTTCAGTATTCATAAAAAGAAAACCGATGAATCAAATTGTTTATTTCGACCTTTCAGCTCCCGTGGAACAGAAATTAGAGGTCAAACCAGCAGTGAACCTGAATGTAATAGGAATGTCTTCAGAGTGGTTTGGCAACTCAAATCTAGGAGCCACTCCGTTTCAGAATGAGAGGAAATCTTTTGAGAGGAGTAAGGTAAGAAAGAGTTTCCTTAGACAGAATTCCTGGTTCCATATATCAGTTATTAATACCGCGATTGATACATAAACAGAGAAGATTTATGAAATGTATAAGAATTACTATAAAGCAAGCTCAACCAAATTATATTTCAACTTAATAGCTGTGAATTAGAAGTGCACGCTCTATATATAATGAATCTACCGGTTACTTAAGCAGCTTTCTTGTTTTAGTCATTGTGATCTATAAAGAAAACATGTTGCAGGAGGTGCTTGCTTATCTCTAGTGTCGCGCTGCAGCAAATTAAGGAACTGCTTCTTCTAACCAAACCAGAGCCTTATAGACATTTTCAAATCTTTATATTATTCGAAATACGTGCAGCGCTTAAAATAAATAATAGCTCTTACTTTTGTCTGTGGTTATTCTCAGTCACCAGGCTGATGACTGGTTTTTGGCTTTCTCACTCACGAGACTTTGCAGCTTCAACAAACCCAGCCGTAAAAGGTTAGGACGTTGTGTGAAGTACAAATAAGGACAGAATGCAGTGATCTGCAAAACTCAGAAACCCATATTTTATTCACAGTAGAAAACAAATCAAAGCTAGCATTTTAAGAAAAGTATTGGCTCATTTTGAATTTGATAGCAGTAACATGTCTCAAAAAAGTTGGGACAGGGTTGTATGCGCCTTTCAGCCATCATGGCGGCTTTGCAGGTCTGCAAACTGATTACATAGGCAATAATGCACCCCTGTACCATCAGAGACAGGCTTTTGAACCGAGTGCTGATAACAAGCGACGTGGTCCCGCTCCTCTTTAGTTCAGAGGACACAGCAGCCGTGTTCTCCAGAAAAAATTTCAAATCTACAGTTTTCCACATTGCCTGGTGGCCTTTCTAGATCGTGTTTGCATATTCTTCTTTGCATGATAGAGCTTTAACAAGTGCTTGTGCATGGCGTGGTGAACTGTGTTCACAGACAGTGATTTCTGTGTTCCTGTGCCCATGCAGCGATTTCCATAACAAAACCATTCATGTTTTCAATGCATGGGGGCCACTGCACCGAGGGCATGCAGCGTGGATTTTCAGCCTTGTCCCTTGCACACTCTTGATGATGAAAAATTTATAGTCTTTGCAATTTTACACTGAGCAACATTATTCTGAATATGTTTGTAGATACAGTTGTTTGCAGATTGGTGAACCCCTCGCCATCTTTGCTTCTGCCTCTGAAAGATATTCTTTTTTCCACCAAGTCATGTTACCGTGATGACTTATTTGCACAATTTTCTTCTGCTTCTTTCTTTTTAGTACCTCTTATTTTTCCAGCCTTTTGTTGCTAGTTACCAGTTTTTAGCAACATGTTGCTACGATCAAATTCAAAATGAGCTCATATTTTTTTTCCCCCAAACTTTAAACATTTAAAATGTTTTCTGTTGTGAATAAATATGAGTTCGTGAGATTTGCTTAATCTTGAATTTTGTTTTTATTTACTGCTTTTCTGGAACTGGGTTTGTAAGTTTTTATTAATTTTACTCATTCACAGTAGTTATTAGTAGTGCATGTTGGCAGCAGAACATGTTTGTGCAAGGTCACACCTATAAATGTCACAATGACATGATTCAAGGTTTCTGATAACTCATGTTGTTGATTCACTACCGTTTTCAAAACCATTTCCCTTACAAAACAATAGCTGT